>PVKP010056877.1:0-10406 GCA_004027715.1 Plecturocebus donacophilus
GCCAGGGACACCTTTCCAGAGGGCCATCCTGGGGGCTTTCCAGGAGGCCAGGGTGATGAGGGAATCTGAAGCCAGACAACAGGAGAGGAGGAGGAGCAGCCATCATGTTCGATGGCCTGGGAAGGCACAATCCTGTCAATTTCTGTTCAATCCTGTCCATTTCTGTTCATCCTAGCACACTCTGCCAAGCACCCCCAGAGCCTGGGATGGTGTCCAGCACATGAGAACTGCAGCAAAAGTGGGGGTTCAGATAAGAGAAGACTTGAGGTGAACAAAATCAAATGTCTGCACATGTTTTCGTGGTGGTCATAGCATAAGGGGCTAGATGCAGGCAGCGACTTGCTGGGGAGCTAGGGAGAGGTTTTGTGTGTTGGGTAGAAAGCTGATCTGTGGGACCACTAAATCCCCTCTTAATTCCAACATCCATGTCTCCTCTCATCTGGGCAGCCTTTTCATATTTTAAAATATCTAGAGGTTTGCTAAACATAATTCTTAAAATCAACGACAAGCATGCTTCACGTGTTCCAAAAGAATGTTCATGAATCATCTCTGTCCTGGCTTCTCCTGGGGAGCCACATTTACTTCCTTCCTTTCTTTTTCCCTTGCTGAAACCAGCATTTTGTCTTTGCTATTCTTTTAAAGCAGAGAGACTGTGATGTTCCAGTATTCAGTCTATTTCTGAGTACATGCAGAATGCCATGCTGTGTGAGGAACTGAAGACAGAGGCTCACGTTCAGGGTGCACACTTTCACGCCAACCTTCCCTTCCATGCAGTCTAAGGGCTGGGATGGGGCTTCTCCTGCCACACTGCCTGAGCAGTCTGCAGTCACAGCCCAGACACAGGGATAGCACCTTGCCTTTTCCTTGGGAGAAAAAGGACATGACAAAGCCCCACCCCCAACCCCCAACAAACCATGGTGGGGCCATGACAAAGCTCTTCTACCATCAACAAACCTGGGAGGTAAAGCAATTCTCCCCTAGCCCAGTTCTACAAAATAGAAAAGGAAAGGAAACCCATCCTTACTGCCACATACAAGATTGCGAATATACATCAAATCATTCAAGCCTCAACGTTACCACTTGATGTGGTTTGACTCTGTGTCTACACCCAAATCTCGTGTTCGGCTATAATCTCCAGTATTGGAGGAGGGGCCTGGGGGGAGATGACTGGATCATGGGGGAGAGGATTTCCTGTGGATGGTTCAACAGCATCCCCTTGGTGCCGTCCTTGTGATAGTAAGTGAGTTCTCTGAGATCTGGTTGCTTAAAGGTGCATGGCACCTTCCCCTCTTTCCTTCTCTTGTTCCTGCTCTGGCCATGTGAGGAGCCTGTTCTGGATTTCCTTCCACCATGATTGGAAGCTTCCTGAGGTCTCCCCAGAAGCAGATGCTGCCGTGTTTCCTGTGCAGCCTGCAGAACCATGAGTCAATTAAACTTCTTTTCTTATAAATTACCCAGCCTCAGGTATTTCTTTATAGTGATACAAACATGAGCTAATACATCACTTGCAAGGCTTAGAGGAGTTAGGAGGCTTGGCTGGAGCCAGGAGTCAAACCCAGAGTGTAACCTGCCCTGGGGCTATGGGGGGCTGTGGCAGGGAAGGAGCGGCTTGGAGCTTGGCAGACCTGAGTTTTCACTGCAGCTCTGCAGGTGCAGATGTGTGGCTGTGCACAGGCCACCCCACCTCTCTGAGCCTTACTTACCCTGTCTGTAAGGTGGGCATAATACTATAGCTTTCTTAGCAGGCTGCGGTGAGGGTGAAGAAAAATGAAATAAGACAACAGAAGGTAAAGTGCCCACCGAGTAGGGAGGGCTGGGTCAGCTAACCCTGGCTTCTGCTCTCACCACAAGCCATGTGCTGGGCAGGTTTCCTTTCAGTACCAGGCCAGTGCTTTATTCTTCTTCAAGTTTTTTTTTTTTTTCTTATTTTTGGTGGCAGTTTTAACAAAATGCTGATCCACAGCATCGAGCTACCTCCAGCAGATGAAAAGCAAGGATGTGCCTCAGGCTCCGTGGTGCAATTAGCATTCTCCTAAACAAACGAGCTTCAACAGAGCTGTAATTAAGCAGGCCTGTAATTAAGTATATGCCCTTTATCATAACGATCATGCTTAAAAATGGCATGATGCATGGAACTCTGTTATTAATGCTGTAATCCCACACTGAAGTGCGAGTACATAGAAATCAGTGTGTCAGGCCTGTCACCAGACTGTTTGTAAAATACATTAAAGAAAAAAACCAGAAAACAATCAGCTCATTCAACTGTTCTTTTTACAGTCAGGCACTACAAGTCAAGGGGATTGTGAATGCTTACAGATTCCACAAGGTTTAAACAAATAAAGCTCTAATCTGCTACTGTATTAATCCCACCCCCTATTTTAAAGAAGGGAAAAGGGGGTGTTTTTTTTTTTTTTTTGCCAGCCAACCTGAACGCCTGTCTTCACTATTCTAGGAGAAGCAGTCAGGCCAATCTGCATGCTGTATTTGTTTGGACATAAAATTGGATTGCTGCTTGCACAGACAGCTCTGCCATGAATCTGTAGGAACTTTGCCTGGCAACGAGATGGGATTACAGCTCCTGCATCCTCCCTTCGTATGGGAACTGTAATTTTACCTGCCAAGGCAGTCCTCCAGAGCCAACCCTTCATTCTCCCCTCCAAACACACGCCTCAGACTTCTGCAGGCTCAACACAAACCCACCACTGACCAACTCCCAAGGGCTCCAGACGCAGGACCACCCACTGCCCTGGAATACCTAGTTGCTCAGAGCTGCCAACCCTTGTCCCTCCCCAGTGTGTCAATGTGCCGAAGGGATGAGGAAATGCTCCAATCAACACATTGATTGATTTCAACACCCTTGATAAAGAGAGTCAGAAAGTCATGTGGTAAAAATGTAAAAAAAAAAAAAAAAAAAAAAAAAGAGACTCTGTTACCGGCATCTCAATTGTTATCTGCTTAAAGTTGTCGAGTGGTGTTAAGCGAACTCGGGTAATAGGACCTCGAAGTACTTGCAGAGATGATGGTGAACAATGAGGCTTACTGGCAGGTAGTCATTTTCAGAATAAAATTAAACGCAATTGGAGTGGTGGGAGGCCTTTAGTTCTGTGTACCTGCTCGGGGCTTGGAGCTGTAAATAATCAGCAACCCCAAGCCTTTCTTTCCCCTTTCCTGTGGTGTTTCAAAAGTCCTTTACAATTTGTGATGGGAAAAATGCCAGCAACTCAAGATCTCAAGGCCATTTCTCAACACTCATTTGCAAACCAAAACACGGAGCCTGTTTTGCTTTCTTGGTGATTTCACTTTGGGGATATTCCTTGGAAGATATTTGCAGACGCCTCCAGAGCTGTCTGCTCAGTGACATTCCAATTGAGTTTATACAGGGCCAACAACTTTCTTCTAGATCCTCAAAGTAATTTGTTTTGCCATGTTATTCATAAGCCAAAAGGAGTGATTTATCAGCCACCGCCAGAGCTTCCGAGTCCCCCGTGTGAGAGGCACCTCGGGAGGAAGGTGCACGGGCGCCGGAGTCGGACACGTGTGAGCGACGAGCTGGGCCCTGCACTTGTTAGCCGTGTGGCTTTGGGCAAGTCACTTAACCTCTGAGTCAGATTTTCATCTGTCAGATGAGGATGATTGTGCCCACCCCACAGCACCACCGAGGGACCAGACAGCAACGGGAAAGACAGCCCTACCACAGCGGCCACTCAGAAAATGGGGGCATGGCTGCCGTTTTATGTGGAAAGCAGCTGACTGTTCCTGCAGGAAATGAGTTCAGACCAGGCCCCACCTCTGACTAGTTCTGTAATTTAGGACAAGTGTTTAATCTCTCTGAGCCTCTCTTTCCTCAGCTGTAGAAGATAGAAAATATAATACCTGGACTGCAATGACATTCAAACAAGATAAAAACATAAAGCCCTAGGTACAAAGTAACTGCTCAGTAACTGTTAGCCGTTCTTATTAGTGTTAGTGTTATTACTGCTGCACAGAGGAAAATACCCTTTCACAGTTGACCCTTTTCTACCTGCTTTCACATAAGAACGTAAGTGCAGCCATATTAAATTACATAACCCAGAGGCTGTGAGACCCGATCCAAAGACGTTTGGAGGGACGGAAGCAGTGTTTGCCAAGGAGTAACTCACTGGGTCCCCAAGCCTGGGGTGCCTCACAACACAAACGAACATTCTCTGAGGTTCTGTTTGGCATAAGCATGTGCATGCACACCCCCCCCTCTCCCAACAACACACACAGCACCGCCTCCTCCCAGGCTCCCAATCTCTACACAGAAGACTGTAATCGAGGGGCCTGCTTCATCGCTCCGCATCTCCAGTGTCCTGGGAGGAATCTAGGGCCACTAGCCCGCCCACCTCCTCCTTCAGGGCAGTCCCTCCCTCCTGGGCCCAGTGTGGGCTGCAGAACCTCATGCAGGTCCAGCGTGGTTCTCTGAAAGCTACGGGAGCACAGAGGGAGGGCGGCTGTCCCACACTCCACACCCACAAGAAACTCAACACACAACAAGAACATTCTCATTGAGCCTCAAAAGCTTGGATCTTGCTTCCGAGTCGAGCTTGACTTGCAATATCAGAGACAGCAGACACCAGGGAGAGCCACCGTCTGGGGAACCCGATGGGTTACTCCTGGGCAAACATTGCTTTGTCCTTCCAGATGTCTTCGGATCGGGTCTCACGGCCCCTGGTTATGTAATGTAATATGGTTGCACTTTGGTTTTCATGTGAAAGCAGGCAGAAAGGGGTCTACTATGAAAGGATATTTTCCTCTGTACAGAAGTAGTAACAGTAATACTAATACTAGTGGCTAACAGTTCCTGAGCAGTTAGTTTGTACCTAGGGCTTTATGTTTTTATCTCATTTAAACATCATAGCAATCCAGGTATTGTTATTTTCGTTCTCCTACAGTTTAGAAAAGAGAGGCTCTGAGACATTAAAGAAATGTTTTTTAACTTTATAAATATTTAATGGCTTCAGGCAGAGACCAACTGCATTTTGCTCAAGGTAAAGATAAAACACAACTTAGTGATGCTTTTCCACATGAGTACAAAGGTGCCCTGGTGGTTGAGGGGCCACTGGGTCAGTGCACACACCTGCTGCCCACAGTGACAAACACAGAAACTCCTCAGTGAGCTCAAGACCAAAGGAGCTTTGTAGATGCAGAATAAAAAGCAGAACCAGGATCCAATGCTGACGCGTTACCACCAGCAGTGACCACATCGTTGGGAAGGAGACAGGCTCTAAAACAGGCAGTGTTGTCTGCAGCCACCAGGGCGGGGTGACAACTGACAGCAAGGGCCTGACAGGCTGGGGCAGGCATGGCCTGTGACTGCTGAGCATGCCTGTCCCCCGGGCTGAGCAGCATATCCACCCCCTAGGTGTGGAGCTAGTGGTAACATATATGCATTGGAGCCTGCTTTTTATTCTGCATCTGCAAAGCTCCTTTGGTCACATAGGTGAATGCATAGGAAACAGGCTGGCGGGACCCCAAGCACTATGTATAGACCACTATCAAGACTTGCTCTGAGAAGGACCCAAGGATCGAGGGCTCTGGATTCAAGGGGTGCTTTGATTTAGCTATCCTATTGGAATGGTTTCCTTAGGAAATACATTCATGTGTTGAAGTATTTAAAAAGTACAACTTAAAAATATATATGGATTGGTTTTGAGAAGGCAAAAAGAGCCCTGGTAGAAAAAGTGTGTTTGCATGTATAGAAGAAAGACAGAATTTTATTTTTTTAGACATGGGCTCTTGCTCTGTCACCTGGGCCAGAGTACAGTGGTGCCATCATAGCTTCCTGTAGCCCTAAACTCCTGGGCTCAAGGGGTCTTCCTGCCTCAGCCTCCCAAGTAGCTTGCATTACAGGCATGAGCCACTGCCCCTGGCCAGAATTTTGTTTTGTATGTATTTGTGTTTTTAATAAAAATAGCATCACAGAATAAGAAGCTGTTTTGCAATGTACTTTTTTTCATTTCACTGTCAGAGAGGTTTCCACATCGATTCCTAGGCCTCTGCCTCAGCCTTTTTAACTGTTGCATAGAAGAGGTCCATAGACAACTGAGAACCAGCCCTTCAGGAGCCCTGATGGCCTTTCTCAGTGGCCTGAAGGGCATCATGAGGTCCCTGGAGAGCCAAAGAAGAGTCTTTGAGCTGGAGAAAGAGATGAGGAGAGATTTAGGTTTTAACAGTGTCTCCCTGGCTGTGGAGAGGAGAACGAATTGCGGGGAGTGAGGCTGAAGCGCGAACACCAGGGAGGAAGTTCTGACACTGAATCAGGTGAGGGACGCTGGTGGCCTGGTTGAGGGCAGTGGCTGTAAGAATGGAGGGGGCAGGGAAGACCAAGGGACATTTAGATGGAAGAATCAAGAGGCCTGGCCACTGGCTGCAGAGGGGCAAGCCGGTATCAAGGGTGACTCCAGGATCCTGGCCTCAACAGCTGGGAGAATGAAAGGCCAGGTACTGGCAGGGGCGTGGGGGCCAGTGGAAAGGCAGCACAGATGAACTGGTGGGTGCCACTGAGCATGTGTCAGGTTTGAGGGGCTTGGGAGACAGCCAATGCGAGGCAACTGGTCAACACTGGCTAGAACGTCGTGACCAAGAACACAAGATGGGTGGGTGAGGACTGCCGGGTGGAGATCCAGAAATGAGGCCTGGTGGGCGGGGATGAGAGGGTGAGTGTAGAAGTAACCTGCGTGCTAATGATTGAGGCCATGAGAGAAGATGAAATATTCTGGAAGAAAACACGGTGAGAAGAGAGGCAGGCCTGGGACAGAGCTGAGGAATGTTAACTTAGTGCAGTGCTTACGTGGAGGAAGAGAAGCTGGCAAAAACAACGTGAAGAAGATCAGAATGTACTCTGTGATACTGGATCAAAAGCAGAGGGATCATTATAAACTTGGTTTTAATATGTAGCTGTAGACAGATATGTAAGTGCACATCTATGTATGTGTGTGTGTACACTTATATGTATACACTTATATGTGTACATACATTTCTCTCTGCTGAGTCAATGACAGCTCAGAGGCAAGAGAGTACTCACATTACAGCCCAGAAAAGGTGACGTTCAGTTTAAATTACTTCAATCAAATCTGATTACTGGCTGGGCGCGGTGGCTCACACCTGTAATCTCAGTGCTTTGGGAGGCCCAGGTGGGCAGATCACCTGAGCTCAGAAGTTTGTGACCAGCCTGGGAAACATGGTGAAACCTTGTCTCTACTAAAAAAAAAAAAAAAAAAAATACAAAAATTAGTTGGGCATGGTGGTGCACCCCTATGGTCCCAGCTACTTCGGAGGTTGAGGCAGGAGGATTGCTTGAACCTGGGAGGTGGAGGTTGCAGCGAGCTGAGATAGCACCACTGTACTCCAGCCTGGGCAACAGAGCCAGACCCTGTCTCAAAAAAAAAAAAATCTGATTTCCCACAAAAGTGAGTGGCACACACAAGGTTATTATAGTTCTATCCTGGGGCTGATATCTAATTTGTAATAGAAATGATCACAAACACCAGAGTTACTTAATTATAAAGTTTATATCTCTAGGGTACCATAGAAAGTACTCTAAAATATGTGTAAATAAATGAAACAATATGATCCTTTTTTCCTCCTTAACAACTCCTGGCACCTGTCAGGGCTGAAAGGCTTCTTTGGTGCGGTCTGCAGTGGTAGATGGCAAAAATGGCTGCAAATTGCACTATCCATGTGTGCCCCCTAGTAATATGGTTTGTCATTTCTCCCATCAAGAGGTGGAATCTATTGCTTCACACCTTGAATCTGGGCTTGGCCATGTGACTTGCTTTGGTGAATGGGATATGAGCAGTTACAACATGTAAACATGCTTGTGAACCCTTGCTTTGGAGTGCTGGGTTGGCCAAGTGCACAGGCTCAGAGAAGCCTCCTGGAGTATGAGAGATGATGTGGAGCAAAGACGAGCATCTCCAGCTCAGGCAAACCCGGAGCAGCCAGCCTGCCAACTACAGACAAGGGAGTGGATCTGGCCCCAGCCGGGCTAACCTAGACACATAATCACCCACTGACCCACGGAGCCATGAGAAGTTATAAATGTTGGTTGTTTTAAGCTTTAAGTTTTAGGGTGGTTTGTTATGCAACAAAAACTAACTGATGGGGGGCTACGTCTTTGAGAGGAAGTTCAGATAGATTTCTCCAGAACCTGCTCTCTTTGTATCTTTCTACTGGCTGCCTTAGAATAAAGTGAGTTAACAGAAAGGGCTTTGGTGTCTGACAGCCCTAGGTTCAAATGCCAGGCCCACCAGGCACTAGCTCTGCACCCATGAAACACACCTATTGAGTCTCTGGAAATGAGGCTAATCATTCCAGCGGAGATGCAAGGATTCAGAAAGATAACGAATATAAAATAAATGTTCAGTATGTGTTAGCTATTATTATCATTACCATCCGATGATGTGCAGAGGCTGAGACAGAGTTTCTTGACCCACTGCTGGAAGGCCCCAACCTCAAGGTGCTCCCCCCACCCCCAGCCCCTACTAATCTGGAGGCCACTTGTACATTTAGAGGGTAAGCTCCATGATGGCTGTACCCGCAGCTCCTAGAACAGAGCCCAACATATAATGGCCTCCAAAGAAACCTATTGAATAAGTAACAATGGGAAGAGAACTGGAATTAGCGTCAGGAGGCCCAGCTGTGGGCCAATCAAGTCTCAATATCCCCATCTGAGAGCAAAAGGGTTGGGCTAGATCAGTGACTCATCCTGGTGCTCATCTGGTGAGTTTGAAAACATTATCGCTGCCTGCCACCCGAAATCCCAGGGGTTCTGATTTAATTGGTCTGAGGGGTGGGCTCTGGGGATCAGCATTTTTTCAAAGCTCCCAGGTGATTGTAATGTGCAACTAGCTTTGAGAAGCCCTGGGCTAGATGATGTTTAAGATCCAGCTCTGACAGTCTTCATTCTCACAAATGTTAAGTCACCCCAAGTATTAAATATGTATTGGTGATTTGAGAACCTGGATTTAAACCCCAGAGGATCAATGTATAAAACCCAAGAGGTTGGCCCATCCTACATGACAGCTGATTTCTGTAGCCCTCATCCAGATTCTACTCCTCAAGTCTTCTCAAAAATGGTCTGCAAAGGTAAAAGTAGATCCTGGACCTTCCCTTTCCTCCCCTGGAACCAAAGGGCAAGAAGAGCGAAGGCGTCTTGGATGCTCTGGGTGTCTGAAGCCAATACCAGCACAAGAGAGCATCTGTCTAAAGGAAGCAAAGCGCACCGGGAGTTATAGGTGTTCTCATTTAAACCTCGCAATGGCCCTGGCACTGGCATTCCCACACCCCCCAGAATGAGCCTGAAGCCCAGAAGGGAAGGGACTTGTCAGGGCCACAAAGCTGGTCAAGGGCAGAGCTGGGCGAACACGGTGATCTCCTAAATCCACTGCCTACCACCACGTGAAGAAAGAGAGGGTAATGCCTTCGCAAGTGACCTGAAGAAGTCATCTAAAGATGGAAGTGGAGGGAGAGAGATCCAAGATGGCCACGTAGCAGCAGCTCAGGATTGTAGCTCCCAGTGAAAGCGCAGAGAGCGAGTGGATGCCGCAATTGCAGACGAATTTTTGATGCCCACAGACTGGGAGATTCCCAGTGAAGGAGGCACCCAGGTCACCAGCACGACTCTTTTGGCCGCGCGGCGCTTCTCGGTGTGGAGTGTATGGGACTGGGTGTCCAAAGGCTCCGCTGGTCCCATCCCCACAAGGAGAACAGCAATTGGAAGCGCTGAGGACTGAGAACAAGCACAGCTGAACCCAGGAAGGCCTAGCTCTGTGGGGAAGGGGCGCCCCCTGAAGGAAAACTAAGAAACAGAAAAAACTTCATCACCAACAAGCCAGACGTCCACTCAGAGACCCAATCTGAAAGTAGGCAATTACAAAGACGACAGGTGGATAAATCCACAAAAATGGGAAGAAACCAGTGCAAAAAGGCTGAGAACACCCGAAATCAGAATGCCTCTCCTCCTACAGGGTATCGCAGCTCCTCATCAGCAAGGGAACAAGGCTTGATGGAGGATGAGTGTGAGGAACTCACAGAATCAGGCTTCAGAAGGTGGATAATAAGAAACTTCTGTGACCTAAAAGAACATGTTCTAACCCAATGCAAAGAAACTAAGAACCTTGAAAGAAGATTTAATGAAATGCTAACAAGAATGGACAACTTAGAGAAGAATATAAGTGAATTGATGGAGCTGAAAAACACAACATGAGAACTTCGCGAAGCATGCACAAGTTTCAACAGTCGAATTGACCAAGCAAAAGAAAGGATATCAGAGGTCGAAGATCAACTCAATGAAATAAAACGAGAAGGAAAGATGACAGAAAAAAGGGTAAAAAGGAATGAACAAAGTCTCCAAGAAATATGGGACTATGTGAAAAGACCTAATC
>PVKP010056878.1:0-10407 GCA_004027715.1 Plecturocebus donacophilus
CAAAACACTACTGGTCTAGCCACAGTTCTCACCACCTGTCTCCATCTTCCCTTTAGAAAGCACCTCAGACTCATTCGTCTATTGAAGGGAGCCCAAGTTGCAGGGGCAGAAGAAATGTTAGGACCTATTTTCCTTATCAAAAGGATGTTGACACCAAAGCACTGACTCAATGGCCCCTTTCCATCTGAAAAAATACAGCCAGTTGTCCTGAATTAATTCTGTTTCATCAGGAGTTCAGACTCAAAGTATCCCTTTTATCTCAAAGGATCCCAAAGTCCTCAGAAAGTTAGGTGCAAGATGACAAGTCCTCATCTGAAGATCAGCCTCCTCTGAAGTGTTGGTCTGGACTGAATATCAAATCTGATATTGATTCTAACTGCTATGAGATTGGTTAGAGTCCCTGAACAACAGCAAGGAAGGCCTCAGTTTTCATCTTTTTGTAAAAAAAAAAAAGATATTAGATATCTTTTGTTTTAAAAAAGGGTATTAGATATAGTAGCATCTGCATTTTCAATACGCATTGAATACTCAATGTTGTTCAAATATTTTTCAAGGAAATGAATGTATTACATATTCTTATACTTGTGTAAAAGATGTACGTATGTTATTACTTTAACCCTTGTACTTATAATGGAGGCCTGTAGCAGTGTCTGCAACTCGAAACGTGAGAGCTCCTTTGCTCACTGTTTCCTTGATAGGTCCCTGTATCCCCAAACTCACACCAAGTAGAATAACTTTCATGTTGATTAGCTTTATTTATGAAGAATAACAGAATTTTGGAGCTAGAAGATGATATAGATACTAACCTTCTGATATAGATAGTTAAGATAACAAAGCACCAGTAAAGTCAGGACCAAACAATTAATTAGTATCAGGCCTAGGATTTTAGAATTTATGTCTCCTAACTCCTGGCCTAATGTTCATGAAAGCAGAAGGGTCTATGAATAAATAGGAATATAAGATCCATTCAGAAACCACCTGAGATATCCCTGTATTTTATAATGAGTCAATTAGTAGTATAAAAATTGTTACTTCTGACATGTTATAAACAAAATCAACAATCTCATGGACCCATTATGAGGCACTTACGAGCTATGTTTTGAGGGTTTGAAAGGCAGAGGAAGATAGCCAAAGAAGCTGTCTACAAATGGGCAGCTTTCCCAGAGAGCCCCAGAAGGAAGAATCAACAAATTAATGAATCAGACTTCTTTTAATAGTTCTATTATGATGTCTAATCGTGAGTATAAGACCCTATGACTTCATCACAAGATTTAGTATGCTGATTGAAAATGTTGACTAAACTTGCATTTTTTAAAAACACTAAAATTTGAACAAGCTCATGACATTTGGGGGAAAAGAAACCTACAAAGCTCTAAGTTCATCACATGTACAAAACCGCATTCAGTGTCACGAAGATTTTATAAGCCTGACCTCATCCTCACCGGTAGTTTATTTATTTATTTATTTATTTTTTCACTTGAAAAAAAGCACAGAGCTTGATTATTCGCAACACCAGCGGCGGTCTCCGTAGGGCGGGCGGGTGAGTTGTCGGCGCAGAGGGCCCCCCCTTGCCGGCCATGAGCGGGCGCCGCAGGACCAGGAGGACCGAATCGCCGCGCAGGAACATCCTGGGGACGCAGCGGTCTTCGTGGACTGGCTTGGACTTCTTGCCCTTGCCGCTCTTGGGTGCCTCCGTCCACATCTCCTTCACGTTCTCCAACACCACACTGCAGTGCCTATGGAAGGCCTTCAGACGGCCAGGAGAGTCTCGCTTCCGCAGCTCCTCCGGGGTCATCTCACTTTTGGGCTTGTTGAGGAGGCTCATGTCGGTCACTCTGCTCCCGGTTCACTCCTGTATCCATTATTTTATTTTATTTAAAAATTTTTTTTTTTTAATTTTTTAAATTTATTTATTTTAGGTGCTCTTACTATCTCTACATGTATCGGGCAAGCTCATGTAATCCTCCAGATAAACTGGCGTGGTAGATCTTATAATCAATACTGCCTTCATGTTATAAACAAAGAAACTAAGATTTACAGAAGTTATGTAACTTACCTGAGGTCAGGCAGCTCATATTAACAGGGCTGGGAATTTGAACCCTAGTTACTGACTGCAGAGTCTATATCCAAATCACTATGATATACAAGCTCCATTTCATTACAGGTGGGGAGAGAGGAAATTTCTGTATCCCAAGTGCCCACAACTGTGCCTGACACCTGTGGATACACACAGTAAATATTTGTTGGATACCTAAATGAATACATATACAAAAGTAAAAAAGATTGCCTGCATCTTCAAATGGGCTTGTAAAGTTCCTACGAAATTTATAACATATGTATGACCCAAGAAGGCTTTTCAAATCAGTCTTTGCTGTTACGTTATTAGTCACAACTAAATTGTTTCAAAGGTCAAAATATGAACTGCAAGGCCAACGCAGGCAGATCACATGAGGTTGGGAGTTTGAGATGAGCCTGACCAATATGGAGAAACCCCGTCTCTTCTAAAAATACAAAACGTGCTGGGCATGTTGGCACATGCCTGTAATCCCAGCGACTCAGGAAGCCAAGGGAGGAGAACTGAATGAACCCAGTAGGCAGAGGTTGCGGTGAGCCGCGATCCACGCCATTGCACTCCAGCCTGGGCAACAAGAGCAAAACTCCAACTCAAAAAAATGAAAAATAAAATAAAATAAATGTGCCAGGCATGGTTGCACATGCCTGTAATCCCAGGACTTCAGGAGGCTGAGGCAGGCAGATCACCTGAGGTTGCGAGTTCGAGACCAGCCTGGCCAACATGGTGAAATTCCATCTCTACTAAAAATACAAAAAAATAGCTGGGTGTGGTGGTGCACACCTGTAATCCCAGCTACTCAGGAGGCTGAGGCAGGAGAATCACTTGAACCTGGGAGGCGGAGGTTGCAGTGAGCTGAGATCATGTCATTGCACTCCAGCCTGGGCAACAAGAGTGAAACTTTGTCTCAAAAAGATAAATTAAGAAAAATAAAATAGAAGTGAACTGCAGGGGAGTCCACCAAGCTTTCCACTGTCTGTTTACTCTCTGCTGTGCTGTTTAGTTATACACTGGTAGAGATACTTGATAGTAGGAAGTATTTTTATCCCTAAAAAGTAAATTTAGTGAATAAGCCTTTTCAATTCTCACGCTTCTTTAGTGTCTCTTAATACATACGTTAGAAATACGTTCTAATTGGGAGACTTAGCAGTTATGCCTGCTGCCTGGAGTCAGTCCAAGCTGGAAGCTGGGTTCTAACTCTTGTCATCTGTGGAACATGAATAAAGTTATCTCTGCCTCAGTTTCCTCATTCAGAAAATGTTGTGTGCCCCCTAGGTTGTTGTGAGAACCAAACAAGATAAGTTATGTAAAAACTGGGCATTGTGCCCAATAAATAGGACATGATCAGTAAATGTTAACTATTATTACATCAAAAGGATTTTGTTTCCTTCAGTATATAAAGAGAAACTTAATTCACTCATCAGCAAGCAAATATGAAGTGCCCCTACGCAGCTCCCAGTCCCTACACCAGCCTCTGCTTTGTGTGTAGGAAATTGAGAAACAAGGCAAGTGTCTGCCTTCATGGGCTCAGGTTCTAGAAAGAGAGTTGGAAGATAAATAAGATGCATGTATGACTAGTAGTGAAAAGGGGCTCAAAGAAGGGTCAGGGGATGTAGGGAGATGGTGGCCGGGAAGGTCTCAGAGAGCCACATCTGAAGGAAATGAGGCATGGGCCCTGCAGACATCTGGGAACAGAGCATTTCAACAGGAGTTCTTGGCATATTAAAAAAAAATTTTTTTAAGGCCCTTGCTTTTTTTTTTTTTTTCTGAGATGGTCTTGCACTGTCGCTTGGGCTGGAGTACATGGTGTGAGTTCAGCTCACTGCAACCTCTGCCTCCAGGGGTTCACACAATTCTCCTGCCTCAGCCTTTTCAGTAGCTGGGATTACAGGCGCACACCACCACACTTGGCTACTTTTTTGAATTTTTGGTAGAGACAAGGTTTCTCTATGTTGGCCAGACTGGTCGCAAACTCCTGACCTCGTTGATCAACTCCCTCAGCTTCCCAAACTGCTGAGATTACAGGCGTGAGCCACCTGGCTGGCCCCTGCCTTTTAAGGAATTGGCAAGGAGGAATTATAGGAGATGGAGCCAAGGAGGGAGAAGGACCAGCCAGTTCCCGAAGGAACCCGTACACCATGGTGAGGACTTTGGATTTTACCCTGAATGAGATGGGAACCATTAGCAGGCTTTGAGCAGAGGACAGGCATGATCTGACATGTATGAGAAGAGTCACTGAGGCTGCTGCGCTGAAAATTGACTGATAGGGGCCGGGGTAGTATCAGGGAGGCCAGTCAGGACACATTGCATTGGTCCGCGTGAGACATGGTGTAAGTTTAGGCCAGGACAGTAGCAGAAGACAAGATAGCGGTGGTCAGATTCTGGAAACATTTTAAAGGTAAAGCAGACACAATTCACTTTTAATCGGATCTTATATGTGAGAGAAAGAAGAGTAAAGGTGACCCCAGGGTTTCTGTACCAAGGTGTTGTAGACTAGTGTTGCCACTGGAAAAAAGGATGTGTTAATCAGGGTTCTCCAGAAAAGGAGAACAAATCAAATAAAGAGAGAGCGAGAGAGAGAGGGAGGGAGGGAGAATTTATGATAAGGACTTGGCTAAGTGATTACGGAGTCTATAAATCCCAAGCTCTGCAGGGTGAGTTGGCAAGCTGGAGACCCAGGAGAGCCAATGGTGTAGTCTCAGTCCTAAGGCGGGCAGCCTTAAGACCCGGGAAGAGCCAGTATTTCAGCTCAAGCCCAGGGCAGGAAGAAAACTGGCATTCCAGTTTGAAGGAAGTCAGGCAGGAGGAATTCCCTCTTACTCAGGAAAGGGTCATCCTTTCTGTTCTTATCAGGCTGCCAACCGATTGGATGAGGCTCACTCGTATGTAACCTGGTTGACTCCTTCTGTCAATTACAATGTTCACCTCATCCACCCTCACAGAAACACCCATAATAATGTTTGACCAAATATCTGGGCCCTCAGTGGCCCAGTCACATTGGCACATAAAATTAAGCAGCACAGAAAAGAAACAGTTTTGGAGAGGAAATTGACAGTTTTGCTTTGGTCATGTTAAGTTAGTTCTATTTATTAGACCTCAAAGGAGACTTACAGCTAAGCAATCGGGTGTAGAGATCGGTGTCCTGGAGATGCAGTATTTTTCTTTTCCCTTGGACATCCCATATCTAATCCTGAAGTGAAATTCCTTGTGTTAACATTGATTTTCACTGACTCTGCCTTACTTCTTAAGATTAAATTACTAATTTAGCGACACTTATTTAGCTACATTACATAACTTATTATTTAAGACATGACTTCTCACTTTTCTGAATCTTCACTTTTGTTATTTCCACCTTCTGGATGCCCTCTTCTCATCTCTGCCCCCTACAAAATACCGATTTAAGAATCACGAGATGGCACCACCTCCTCCTAAATAATTTAGGAAATTTTCCTAAATTATTTAGAAAAAGTTCAGGCTCAAGGCATGGCCATTCTTTCCTCTCTGTAAAGTCTCCCTCCCTTTCTTTCTTCATCTGGCTTTCTCTCTCTCTCCCTCTTTCTTTTTCTTTCTTTCCTTCTTTCTTTCTTCCTAAAAAACAGAAAGTTTTTATCTTCCCTCTTTTATTACATGTACATATATAATTAAAGCAATATAGAAAAGAATAAGGTAGTAAAAATCCCAGAGTGGTGATATTTAACTAGCTTTCTGGAGTTTACTAAATTCCTACACACAAAGTTACTTGTTTTTATAAAATGAAAATATTTTTGTAACGTGTCTTCTAACCTGCTTTTAATTTTTTGTTTTAAAAAATTATTTATTTGGCCGGGCACAGTGGCTTATGCCTGTAATCCCAGCACTTTGGGAGGCTGAGGCTGGCAGATCAAGAGGTCAGGAGATTGAGACCACCCTGGCTAACATGGTGAAACCTTGTCTCAACTGAAAATTAGTTCAACCGTTTTGGAAGACAGTGTGGCAATTCCTCACGGACCTAGAAATAGGAATCCCATTTGACCCAGCAATCCCATTACTGGGTATATATCCAAAGGATTAAAAATCATTCTACTATAAGGACACATGCACACGAATGTTCATTGCAGCACTGTTTACAATAGCAAAGACCTGGAACCAACCCAAATGCCCATCAATGATAGACTGGACAGGGAAAACGTGGCACATATACACCATGGAATACTATGCAGCCATCAAAAACGATGAGTTCGTGTCCTTTGTAGGGACATGGATGAACCTGGAAACCATCATTCTCAGCAAACTCACACAAGAACAGAAAGTCAAACACCGCATGTTCTCACTCATAGGTGGGTGTTGAACAATGAGAACTCATGGACACAGGGAGGGGAGCATCACACACTGGGGTCTGTCGGGAGGAAATAAGGGAGGGACAGTGGGGGGTGGGGAGTTGGGGAGGGATAACATGGGGAGAAATGCCAGATATAGGTGATGGGGAGGAAGGCAGCAAATCACACTGCCATGTGTGTACCTATGCAACAATCCTGCATGTTCTTCACATGTACCCCAAAACCTAAAACGCAGTAAAATAAAATAAAACAAAATAACAAAATAAAAATGAAATTTAAAAGAAAAAAAATTAGCTGGGCATGCGTGTAGTCCCAGCTACTTGGGAGGCTGAGAGAGGAGAATCGCTTGAACCTGGGAGGCAGATGTTGTAGTGAGCAGAGATCGTGCCACTGCACTCCAGCCTGGGTGACAAAGAAAGACTCCATCTCAAAAAAATAAATAAAAATTAAAATTTGATTATTTATTTTTAAATTGACAAAAATTGAATGTATTTATGGTGTACGATCTGATGCTTGAATAGATGTATACATTAAAGAATGATTCCGACAAGCTAATGTGTTGCCTCTCGTGCTTTTTTTTTTTGTGGTGTGAACACTTAAAATCTACTCTTGTAGCAAATTTCAAGTATCAATACATTGTTATTAACTGTGATCACTGTGTTGTCCAAGACAACTCTCCAGTTCATTTCTTCTAACTGAAATTTTGTATCCTTTCACCAATATTCTCTATTGTCCCACCCCACCAGCCCCTTTTTTTCTGTCTGTTTCAGTGAGTTTGATTTTTGAGATTTCACATATAAGTGAGATCATGTGGTATTTGTCGTTCTGTACCTGGCTTATTTCACTTATCATGATGTCTTCTAGGTTCATGAATAATGTTCCATTGTATATAGACTGTACAGAATGTTTTCTTTATTTATCTGTTCATGGACACAGGTTGATTCCGTATCTTGACTAATGTGAGTAGTGCTGCAGTGAATGTGGAAATGCAAATATTTCTTTGACAAACTAATTTCATTTCCTTTGGATGTATACCTAGTGGCGGGATTGCTGGATCATATGGTAGTTCTATTTTTAATTTTTTGAGGAACCGCCACATTGTTTTCCATAATGATGTACTAATTTACATTCTTACCAACAGTGTATAACTTGCTTTCTAAAATTAACAATATGCAACAGAGATCTTTTGATGTCAATCAATATAACTGAGTATGTCTTAACAGTTGCTTATTTAAATGTTTATATATAATATATTTTATTTATCCAGGCTTCCAATAATGACATTCAGTTGTTTTCACTAGTTTTACTGTGATAAGTAATACAATGATTCATGTGCAGCTTTAAGTGTGTCTTTTAAATTGTTGCACATATTTCATTATTTGGATATAATACTATTTATTTAGCCAATCTCTAATATATTATATTATTTGAAGATAATACAACTTATTTAGCCAATCCGTAACATATTTCATTATTTGGATATAATACAATTTATTTAACCAATTCTTAAATGATGGCTATCTCAGTCACACTATGTGTGTGTACATACACACACACACACACACACACTAAAAGAATAGAAGGAAGGAAATAAGGAAAATGTAGAAAAATGAAGAATTATTGGCTTATATAATGAAACTTCTATGGTATCCTGGCTTTAGGCTCAGTGGGATCCAGGGCAGAAACTGTGACAACAGGACTATGTCCATTTCTTGGTTCTGTCTTCCACTGGGTTCACTTTATTTTCAAGCAGGCTTTGTCCATGCTATATCAAAGCTGGCCCCAGGCAGCTGTAAGCTTATATGATTCTTAACTTCTGTATTCCTAGAGAAAAAATGCCCTTTTTTTTTTTGGTAATTCCAACAAAATTCCCAGAGGGAGCTTTAATTGGACCAGCCTGAGTCACTGTCTTTGAATCAATCACTATGGTAAAGACAGTCATGGCCTGAGTTAGCAAAATGCCCCTGGGCCGGGGAATGTTCAGCTTCCCTCACCTTCTGCAAACTTCACGGGCTGAGAAGGTAGGTAGGATGGTTTTGAAAAAATATAAATATGTTCTGAACAGGCTGGGTGCAGTGGCTCACACTTGTAATCCCAGCACCTTGGGAGGCCGAGGCAGGCGGATCACGAGGTCAGGAGTTTGAGACCAGCCTGACCAACATGTTGAAACCCCGTCTCTACTAAAAATACAAAAATTAGCTGGGAGTGAGCCAAGATCGTGCCACTGCACTCAAGTCTGGGTGACAGAGTGAGATTCCGCGTCTCAAAAAAAAAAAAAAGAAAAAATGTGTTCTGTTACCAGAAGACATAAGTATGTTTATTGTAAAGCCAAAACCATCAATACGATGGATTAACATAGTTTTTCTTTCTTTTTTTTTTTTTTTTAGAAAAACACTAGGGCTTCTGTGGTGATGTTTTTAATGATTACAAATCTATAACATCCACCTGTAAGAAGGTGTTCATGGTTTGGAACCTCATTTTAACCAACACATGTTACACTGCTTCTCTATTAAGGTAGGGAGGACTCCTGTCCCTTGCCGATCAGACTTGTCTTCTTGCCTTTTTGCAACATGTTTGTTACTCATTCGTGGATGGTGAACCGAATTGGTTCAATGAACTGCCACAGTGCGAGGCAGCTACTACTTCATCCCTGGGCTAGGTCTGCTCCTTGATGGTAGCTGAGGTATTACAGATTTTTTTTTTTTTACTTTTTCTATGCTGAAGATGTGTGTGTGTGTGTGTGTGTGTGTGTGTGTGTGTGTGTGTGAGACTGAGTCTCTCTCTGTCCCCCCGGCTGGAGTGCAATGGCACAATCTCAGCTCACTGCAACTTCTGCCTCCCAAGTTCTAGCGATTCTCCTGCCTTAGCTTCCCAAGTAGCTGATACTCCAAGTGCGTGCTACCATGCCCAGCTAATGTTTTGTATTTTTTGGTAGAGACAAGGTTTCACCGTGTTAGCTATGATGGTCTCGACCTCCTGACCTTGTGATCCACCCACCTCAGCCTCCCAAATGCTGAGATTACAGGCGTGAGCCACCCACAGTACTCAGCCCTTTTTTTTTTTTTTTTTTTTTTTTTTTAGTTAAATACAAAAGCTCACTCTGCTATCCAGGCTGAAGTACACTGGAGCAAGATCATAGCTCGCTGAAACCTTGAACTCCTAGGCTCAAGCTATCCTGCCACCTCAGCCTCCCACACAGCTGGGACACAGGGGTGAGCTGCTACGCCAGCCCTGAAGATTTTCTTTAACAGATAATTAACAGGAAAGGATGCAGAAGAAATGAGAAACATTCAGCCCAAAGCTGAGACTTTTGTTTTGAATCCTTTGGGAGCTAATACTTCTCTAATTCTAAAATTGTTATATTTCACACTTGATTATTTTTTGGCATCAAAAGCCAATGAGTAATCAGAAGCCTGACTGGACCAAAATATGTGGATGTCCTGGATAGGTTAACCATTTGGTGGCCCTGACACCACTTTGGCATTAATACAATGGAGAAACTAAGGAGAGCAGAAGAACCTGTGTCACTAGTAGCTCTCTCTTGTCCAAAGTCTTAAACTTGCATATCCCACTCAGTAAGACAAAAACCCTATGATATCAGGACACACCCTTCTTAGTAACCACCTACCTTTGCACGGGTCTAGGGTTTCTCAAACCCTATTGTGCCACTGCACCAGACAGATCATCGTAGTGTCTCTTCTGAACATGGTCAGCCCTCTGCTGCACCGTCCCCCCTTGATCCACCCTCTGCAGTTGGTTGCAGTACATTGCTTTTTCCATCACCTCACATTCTTTAAACCTTTCCAGCTCAGAGGAATGACAAGAAATTTAAGGGACCTGACACTGCACAAGTGGATAAGTAAGCTGTGGAGCCAAGTTAACCAATATGGAGCCAATGTGAACCACAGTCTGGTGACATTGAGAGGAGAAGAAGCAATTGTCCACGTGTGACGCAGAGTGAGGGCTGGGCCAGGGAGGGAAAGAAAGTTTGCCAGCAAAAACAAGATGACTCACAGAACT
>PVKP010056879.1:0-10406 GCA_004027715.1 Plecturocebus donacophilus
AACTCCTGGCCTCAAGTGATCCACCCACCTTGGCCTCCCAAAGTGCTGGGATTGCAGGTGTGAGGCACAGTACCTGGCCTTTTACTGTTCTTGTTGTTGTTTTTTCTTTGCTTTATAGTTGGAGAAGTTCCTATTGACATATCATCAAGCGCACTGATTCTTTTCTCAGTTGTATCCAGTCTATTGATGATCACATCAAAGGCATTCTCCATTTCTATTATTTGCTTGTTTTTTATTTCTAGCATTTCCTTTTTGTTCTTGCTTAGAATTTCAATTTGTCTGATTACATTTTTTACCTTTTCTTGCATGTTGTTTACTTTTTCAGTTAGAGCCCTTAGAAAATTAATCAGTTATTTAAAATTTTCCATTGGATAATTCCAACATATCTGCCATATCTGAATCTGGCTCTGATGCTTGTTTTGTCTCTTCAGACTATGGGTTTTTTTTTTTTTTTTTGCCTTTTAGCATGGCTTGTAACTTTTTGCTGAAAGCCAGACATGGCATATTGGGTAAAAGAAATTGAGGTAAATAAATTTTTAGTATGAGATTTTATGTTTATTTGGGTAGGAGTTTTTTTTTAATTTAATTTTTATTTTTTTAAGAGGTGGGGTTTCACCATGGCCAGGATGGTCTCGATCTCTTGACCTCATGATCCGACCGCCTCCACCTCCCAAAGTGCTGGGATTACAGGCATGAGCCACTGCACCTGGCCTTTTGGGTAGGAGTTAAACTATGTTTACTATTTGCTATAAATAAATGGCAATGGTGTCAGAGGCCAAAGTTTTCTCTAGTGTCCTTTTTTGTTTCCCATTTAACCTTTGGGTTTCCCTAGATATTCCTTCTTAAATGCAGTCTGAGCCTTGCAGTTCTTTCAGCTGTATCCCTTGATTGATATGGTGTCAAGGTAGAGGGGAAGTGTTGTGTAATCCTGTGATTAGGTCTCAATCTTTCAGTGAGCCTGCGCCCCAGAACTGTGAACTTTAAAAGTGCTTCTCACCCCACCCCCTTAGGTAAGACAAGAAGGCTAGAGAGGGCTGGAGTTGGGAATTTCTCTTTTCCCATGTCAGTTAAGCTCTGGTAAAATTCACATCAGTTGGGTTCTGGTAAAATAGTTTCCCTTGAGGAAAGGGATTTGTTAAGGAGAACAGAATGCTCTGAGCATATTTCATAATGGCTCCTTTCCTTATCCCCCTGCTAGAAGCATGAGATTTTTATTTTTTCTACAATTCCACCCCCCCCAAAACCTATGGGGCTCTTGGAGGTTAAACTTATGACAATATTAGGGGCACCCCTAAGGCTGTGCCCCAGAAATGTTTGTCTCTAAGCTAGTCCACACTTAGTCTCCAGCAGTTAGTCATTTACTCTTTCAGTTTTCTTACCATTTGTTATCTTCAGTGGCACTTTCTACTCCTAGTGCCCTAGATTCATATATTGTGGACACTTTCTGTATGCACCTGACTCTCTAGCTTTGGGGGCTGCAGTTTGCCCTGTGACCCTGATTCCATGATGGATCTAAGAAGAATTGTTGATTTTCAGTTTGTTCAGCTTTTTGGTTGTTGTTGTGAGGATGGGAATGATGATTTCCAAGCTTCTTACATGCTAGACTGGAAACTGGAAGTCCCCCGATCTCTCTGCACCCACTCCAAGGAGGCTTTTATCCACAATACTATTCTGAAATTGCTTCTGTCAAGGTCACCAGTGTCTGTGTGTTGCCAATCCAATAGTTACCATGATGGTTACCCTATAAATAACATTTGACACAACTGATCACTTCTCTTTGGACACAATATCTTTACTTGGACTTTTAGCCATTCTTTCTCTTGGTTCTCCCACACTCATGACCACTCCTAAATCTCTTTTCCCATTTCCCCCTCATTTCCTTGTCTTCAACCTTGGAGGATGCCAGGGCTCAGACATTAGATTTATTCTCTTCTCTGTCTACTTGATATGAAATATTATCCACATATTTATAACTCTCAATTCTGTATCTTCATACTGGACTTCTCCCCTGAAGTTCAATTTACATATTCATTTGCCTACTCAAACCTGCCTCCCCAAGGTCCTCCCATATCAATAGAAGGCCACACCCTTGTTTAAACCAAAACACTGGCATCATCCTTGACTCCTTCCTTTGTCATCCAATCCAGCAGGAAATCTCATCCAGTCTACCTCCAAATTACATCCAGAATCTGACTGCTTCTCACCTCCATTGCTATCTCTTTAGTCAGAACCATGGCCATGTCTCACCTGGGGAAATAAATAACATCTTACCTCATCTCTTACTTCTGCCTTAGCATCTTGCAGTCTACACTCAACACAGAAAATAAGGCGATGCTGTTAAAATGAAGTCAGATCCTTTCGCTCCTCTGCCTAGAATCTTCCAGTAGCTTCTCATGTCATTCAGAGCAAACACCAGAGTATTTTGACTTCACCTCTTTGAGCTGACCTGCCCTTCTCCCTTTTGCCAATCCCAAACCGCGCTGGCCTGGCTCTTCCTCAACTATACCAAGTTTCTTGCACATGCTGTTCCCTCTGCCTGGAGAGATATCTTTATGATGTACTCCCTTCCAGCCTTAGGTCTCTGCTCCAACATCACCTGCTCAGCAAGGCCTTTCTTGCCTACGCCATTTGAAAGTGCGACCCACTCCCACAGCATTCTCCACCCTTTCTGTACTGCTTTTCTCACCATCCATCACTTTATATATGTTTGTCATCATCTCTTTCCCCATGAAAATACTAGTTTCTTTAGAACATGACTTTTCCTCCTTGGTTCACTGCCTCCTTTGGTTCACTGCTATATTCCTAGTGCCTGGCACTATATGTGCCCAATAACTTTTTGAATGAATGAACAGCAGGGTGAGATTCCAGGGACATGAGGTAGGATTAATTTGATGATTTAGGGAAAGGTGGCAGACAGGATATCTGGCAAGGGAGTGGTGGAAAGCCGGTCTGGATAAGATGTGTGTGTGTGTGTGTGTGTGTGTGTGTGTTGGTGTGCACCTCCCTGCACATATGTGTAATCACACGCAAGGCAGGGAAGACCAGGATCTAGAAAGCCTGGCAGAGGATCAGATGTTTTATTCTGGCCGATGGAAAGTCACGGAGGTTCTCCTATGAAGAAGTTTCAGAGAGGGGAATGTGACATCTGAAAGAGCCCCTGATGCATGCGGACAAGAGGGACTACAGGGAGGAACCTGAAAGCAGAGGACCTTGGAGGGGCCAGAGAGACGGCTTTGGCGCTGCCCTCGTCTGGGCCCTTGGCCCTTCTTACGTGTGCTCATGCAACACTCGCCTAATGGGTCCTCAGAATGATTTTTATACAACCCAAATCTTACAAGGCCACTTGCCAGCTGGAGAGCCACAGTTACCTCCCACTGCCCCGGCGTTGTTAGTACACCATAGAGGGGCCTTCGGAATGTGGCTTTCCCACCACCTCCCCATGCATCCTGACTCCAGCCGGGCCCGGATCCTCCCTCTTTCCAATCTTACCATCCTCCTCCACCCCCTTCCCATTGCTTTTACTGTTTCCTCTCCACATAATACATTCATTTGTTTAATACACCATGATTGCAGGCCTCCTTTGTGCTGGGTACTCTTCTATGTTCTGGAAATAAAGAAGTAAGAACAATAGACAGGATTGCTGCCTGCCTGCTCTTGTTCACCTGAACGAGAAAAGTCTCTGCCCTTCCAGAAAGGCTGCGTGAATTAAGAGTCTTGGTTGCAAGTGACAGAAAATGATGTAAGCAATTATCATTAAGGGGAATGATCAGAGTCGGCGCAGTGGCTCATGCCTGTAATCCCAGCACTTTGGGAGGCCAAGGCAGGTGGATCACCTGAGGTCAGGACTTTGAGACCAGCCTGGCCAACACAGCGAAACACTGTCTCTACTAAAAATACAACAACAGCAACAAAAATTAGCTGAGCATGACAGCATGCACCTATTATTCCAACCACTTGGGAGGCTGAGGTAGGAGAATTGCTTGAACCCGGGAGGTGGAGCTGAGAATTGCTTGAACCTGCAGTGAGCCAAGATTGTGCCACTGCACTCCAACTAAGTGACAAAGGGAGACTCTGTCTCAAAAAACAAACAAACAAACAAACAAATGAGGAATGATCAGTAGGAGTTAATTTATTGCTTCTTATAACTGAAAACTCTAGAGATAGACAGTGAGGCTTCAGGCACGGATGGATCCAGGGTCTCACTCTCTCCATCTCTCGGATCCTTCCTTGGCCATGTTGTCTCCTTCATGACAAGATGGCTGCAGCTGCCCCAGGGTTGCATCTAGCCTCCCAGCAACCTCAGAAAATCTTTGACTCAACAGTTGGGTACTATTAACAGAGGAAGGTGGATTAAGTCTTGGGCAGGCAAAACTCAGAGTCTCTACAAAGGTCTGGTTCTAGTGGCATTTCCAGCCCCTTTTCCCCTCCTAGGCAGGGACTAGGCCTTCTCCCCTGAACATGCTGCTGGTTGCGGAGGGGAGGAGGACCCCAGAATGTGGGAAAAGAGGACTCAGGGTCTCCTGCCCTCCTCCTTCCAGATCCCTGTGTCCATGTGTTCCAAGAGGTGCCAGTCAGGGCAGAAGAAGAAGCCCATAGGCATCCACACCTGCTGTTTCGAGTGCATCGACTGCCTTCCTGGCACCTTCCTCAATCAGACTGCAAGTATGATTGGAGACCCAGCACTCCTGCCCCGTTCCTGCCCCACCACTGCCCCGCCCCTGAAGTCTTTAGGGCTTGTCCCCTTTGGCAGAGTCTCTGGAGTCTCTCTCAGAGGGATGTGAGTGTCCAAAGGCCATATCTGATTCCTCTTACATCCTCCCAAAACCTGGTGTAGAGCGAAATCCTCCATACAGGCTGCTTCAGAGAGAGAGGGAGAAGGGACAACATTCCCCCAAGCAAGGCTGCAGCTGAGTGCATTCTGCACACACATAGCCCAGGGCCCAGGGAGTCAGGCCGGGGAACATCCACTGGATGATGAATGAAGGAATGGATGAATGGTACTTGCAATAGGAGGAAAGTTTCTGGCAGACAGGGAAGACACTAACTCATTTATCCCTCTGGCTTCCCAAGTGCCTAGCATAGCTCACAGCACAGCATGGTTGCTCAGCGGGTGCTTGTCAAATGACTTCCTTGATGAGAAGAAAGATCATTTCTCCCTGTAGCACTCTAGGAAGGGGCAGACAGCGTCATTTCTGTCCACATTAGTGTTTAGCATGGTTCAGAGTTGGGGCTCAGTTTTTTTTATGACTTCACTAGTGTAAATTAAATGGATGACGACATTTACCAAATACAAGTATTTACTATGTGCCTAGCAGACCACAGAGCACAGAGGAGGTGCCAAGCAAGTGTGTGGAATGATTTCACTGGCCTTCCTCTCGTAGCCAGTCAATAGCTGGGAGGCAAGGGCTGGGTTTTATCCATCTCTCTGTGGACTTCCACCCCAGGTGCCTAATATAATGGATAGTGCTCAATAAAACACATATTGAATGCATTCTTTGAGTGAGTGGTTAAATGCCTCTCACACCAGAGGGTGAGGTCTTGGAAGGGAGGAACTATAGGTAATAGGCTGGGGGTCAATAAGACCTGGGTTCAAATCCTGCCTCTCTAATTTACTGGCTTTGTGACTTTGGGCAAATTAGTTCACCTGACTGAGCCTTGGTTTCCTCATCGGTGAAGTGTGGTTGTATGAGGATTTGATGAGCCAATGCACGTAAGAGACTCGAGGAGCATTTGCTGTGAATGCAAGGGTCTCCTTGGCGCTCCCTCTCCATCCCTGGGGCCTGGGCCTGTGCAGGGCTGGGAGGATGCAGGTGCTTGGAAGATGGGCTTGGGTAATGGGAGTCGCTGTGGACTTTTGCAGATGAATATGATTGCCAGGCCTGCCTGAGTAACGAGTGGTCCCACCACAGTGAGACCTCCTGCTTCAAGCGGCGGCTGTCTTTCCTGGAATGGCATGAGGCAGCCACCATCGCCGTGGTTCTGCTGGACGCCCTGGGCTTCCTCAGCACCCTGGCCATGCTGGTGATATTCTGGAGGCACTTCCAGACACCCATGGTTCGCTCGGCTGGGGGCCCCATGTGCTTCCTGATGCTGACAGTGCTGCTGGTGGCGTACATGGTGGTCCCGGTGTACGTGGGGCCGCCCAGGGTCTCCACCTGCCTCTGCCGCCAGGCCCTCTTCCCCGTCTGCTTCACCATCTGCATCTCCTGCATCACCGTGCGCTCCTTCCAGATCGTCTGCGTCTTCAAGATGGCCAGCCGCTTCCCGCGTGCCTACAGCTACTGGGTCCGCTACCAGGGCTCCTACGTCTCTGTGGCGTTTATCACAGCACTCAAGGTGGTCACTGTGGTGATCAGTTTGCTGGCTACAGGCCTCAACCCCACCACCCGCACTGACACCGATGACCCCAGGATCATGATCATCTCCTGCAACCCCAACTACCGCAACAGCCTGCTGTTCAACACCAGCCTGGACCTGCTGCTCTCGGTGGTGGGTTTCAGCTTCGCCTACATGGGCAAGGAGCTGCCCACCAACTACAACGAGGCCAGGTTCATCACCTTCAGCATGACCTTCTATTTCACCTCGTCCGTCTGCCTCTGCACCTTCATGTCTGTCTACAACGGGGTACTGGTCACCATCGTGGACCTCTTGGTCACTGTGTTCAACCTCCTGGCCATCAGTCTGGGCTACTTCGGCCCCAAGTGCTACATGATCCTCTTCTACCCGGAGCGCAACACGCCAGCCTACTTCAACAGCATGATCCAGGGTTATACCATGAGGCGGGACTAGCGCCGCCCAGGGGCGTCCGGGAGGGAGGGCCTCGGCGTTGGGAGGTGGAAGCCGGGGGTCTTGCTGGTTCAACTCCAGAGGGAGGCAGGGAAGCCATCCCCAACTTTTCCCACCTTGTCCTGGTTTCTGATTTAGCATTCCTTGGAAGTTCTCTGCATCGGGGCCATTTTTGCCCACTTAGTGATGGATGCTTTAAAACATCCACTTTGTTCTTTTCCCTTGACAAATTTTACTTGCCAGGCACTACTACCTTCTTCTAGAAAAAAACCACCCAAGGTGACCTATTGGTCTCCAAGGATGATCTGATTTAGCAGCCTACAGCCGCCATCTGGCGGTCGCAGTGGGCATCTGCGGGTTGCACCTCATGCCCTTCACTCAAGTTCAAGGCCAAGGGAAGCCCTGGGGGGCGCTGGGCTGGGCTGGGCTGGGCTGGGCCAGGGTTGGTGTGGGCTGGTGGGGCCTGCCGGTCAGCCTGTGAGCTCGGATAGTGCAGCCATGGCTCCATTTGCTGGCTGTCTCACGTGTCTGTTCCCTTTCCTTATTCCTGAAGAGCTTGGGCCCAGATCCCTGGGTTATCTCTAAGAGCTGGCCAGGCATAGCATGCTTCCCAAACGCTTGTGAATAAACCTCCCTTGGGTGAAATGAATGTGCTTCCTTCCTGTTTTCAGAAGTCCCTTGAGAAAGAACACGTGGAATCAGGCCTCAGTCTCAATCCCATAGTGCCACTTCCAGGCTGTGTGACTTTAGGCCATCACGTTGACTTTGATGCGGACAACAGCTTACATTTATTGCCAAGTCCCTGGCTAAGAACTTTACTACTGTATTCAAATATTCCTCACAAAACTCTATTGGTTGTGTGCAATTATGCTCCTTATTTTACAGATGGTGGGCTGAGGGCAGGGGGAAGAAGAACTCAAAGAAGTTATAGAGCTTACCCAGAGTCACAAAGCTTGTCTGAGCACCCCCTTCCTCTCCCCAGATCCCACTCCTGGAGCCACTGTCCTTTACGGGGTAATATCCAGGTGGCCCGGCCTGGGAAGCTGTCGCCACCGTGGTGCGCAGGGGGAAGGCTCGGGCTCCCCGGATAAGGAGCGGTGCTATGGCAGGGGATTCAGATGTTACGGAGGTGGCTGGTGGGTGCAGTGACCAGGAAAGCCTTTGGGAGAAGCCAGCATTTGGAAAGAGCCTTGAAGGACACAGGAGTGTTGGAAGGCTGAAAGTTTGGATGTGTAGGGGAGGGGCAGATGGGGCCAGCAGGAGGAAAGGTGGGATGGAAGGACGCCCAGGCAGTTCCAGGAGGAGCATGTGGCTGAGAGTGGCCAGGCTGTGAGAACTCAGCTTCAAAGGACAGCTAGGGCCAGATGCGGGGCGGGGGTGGGGGGTGTGGCCCTGGGTGTCTGGTGTCTGGACCTTGTCCCCCTTGGGTGGCTACTCCCAGCATCCTGTGCACATGCTGGTTTATCCCTCCCCTGGGTCACCTGGGATGCCATCCTGCCCCTGTCTGGCCACTGTGACCAGCCTCCTCTGCGGCTCGGTCCTCTTCCCACAGTCTCCAGTGCTGGCCTGGCCTCGTGGGCGGGAGACTGCTGGGTGCAGACCCCAAGGATAGATGGTCAAGGTCTTTCCAGAATATCCCTTCTCTGTCTCCTCCACTCACTTCCCAGGGGAGCCCAGAGCCTTGGCTGAGGCCCACCCCAGTCCCAAGCTTTTGGGGAGCCACCCTGCATGATCCGTCCCTGGGTGCGGCTGTGTCCCATCCCCCTTGCCCTCGGGACCAGATTGTCAGAGGCTCAGGGAGTTTTAAGCTGTTAATTCTCTTTTCTTGCATGCTTCTGATGCCTTGCTTTAATTTTTTTTTAAAGAGATAATCACCTCATTTCTTTGTTCTGCTTCTTGGACCACCATGAGAGAAGAGAATCCTGGAATCCCGCTGACCTCAGAGGGCCTCTGCTCCGCACCTCCTAGGGCAGCCCTGAGGCTGGGATCTTGAGCCTTTAGCGTTCCCTCCAGCGATGGGAGCCTCACCGAGGGCAACTCTAGTTATCAGAAAATTCTTCTTAGCTCGAATCAAAACCCGACTCCCTGGCATTTCTGTTTATGGACACTAGTTTCATCCTTTGGGATCATGAATTAAATCTAATTTCTAGCCTAAGCATGGTGGCTCATGCCTGTAATCTCACCACTTTGGGAGGCCAACATAGGAAGACTGCTTGAGGCCAGGAGTTTGAGATCAGCCTGGGCAATGTAGCAAGACCCCATCTCTACAAAGATAAAAATTAGCTGGGCATGGTTATGCGTGCCTGTAGTCCCAGTCACTCACGAAGCTGAGGCGGGAGGACCTCTTGAGTCCAGGAGTTAGAGGCCACAGTGAGCAATGATTGTGCCACTGCATCCCAGCTGAACGACAGAGCAAGATCTTGTCTCTCCTTTCCCGGAAAATTGAATTCCTCTTTCTCACGGTGCCTTTTACATACAATAACAAAAAGAATTGCTTTTCAAGGAGCATCTACTCTGTGCCAGGTACTTTTCACACATTATCTCCAGTCCCCACAATGACCACGCCCCATGGGTACCAGTGACATTGGTGGACATGGGCCAATGCCTCCCAGACCCCGTCCTTCTGCTCTGCGCAGCAGCCCCTGTATGGTTCCAAGGAAGAGGAGGTCCATCTCCTGGCTCCAAGGGGTGCAGCAGGCCAAGCCGATCAGCACTGTTCTTCCCAGTCTGCAGTGATTGGCTCAGAGGTGGGCACATGACCTTGGTTGGTCCAATCAGAGAGACTCTTAGAACTTTGGCTAGAACCAAACTGCTTTCTATAGGAACTTGCAAGCCCATAGACCAAAGAGCAGGGGGCAGTTCTTGTGGGATCACAAGGCGAGTCAGCCTCGGGGGAAAGCTGGACCTTACAGAAGGCAAAGAGGAAAGATGGACAAAGCCCTTGAAACTCTTTGTGAGCTGTTGGATCTCACCTGACGGCATCCCTGCCTCTGAAACCTTGCATTTCATGAATCAGTTAATATCCCTTATTGCTAAAGATAGCTTGAGTTGGATTTTCTGTCCTCTGCCACCCAAAGCATCCCTGTACTACTGTAAGGGAAACTGAAGCTCAGAGACACTGATTAACTTGCCTAGGGCCACCCAGCTCTTAAGTCAGGGAACTAGGATTTGGGCCCAAGGGGAAATTGGGAGGGGTTACAGCAATTGTGTTCTCACGTCACCTCCTCTTTGGTCTGAAGGTCACCAGGTGCTCTGAGGACCTGATTTTGGCCACCATCCTGGTCCTCTCCTTTGGACACACTGATTTGCGAGCGTCTCTTTTTGACCACCTTCTGATCTTTCCTCTTTGGCCCCTGCATGCCTGCGCAGATCCACAGTCTCTGGCCACCTGAGTAATGTCTCCTAAACAGTCACGGTCAGGAGCTCTCCTGCATCAGAAACCTATGGCTCCCCAGTGCTTGGGCAGTACGTCCTCACTTAACGTTGTTGTACATTCTTGGAAACGGTGACTTTCGACACAAAGACAAGGCATATAATAAAACCAATATTTTGTTCTCATCAATATTATAACGAAGCAACATCATTTGATGACCTGCTGTAAGTCCTTTCTCTTTTTTTTT
>PVKP010056880.1:0-10411 GCA_004027715.1 Plecturocebus donacophilus
TCTCTACTAAAATACAAAAAACTAGCCAGGTGTGGTAGTGTGTGCCTGTAATCCAGCTACTCAGGAGGCTGAGGCAGGAGAATCGCTTGAACCTGGGAGGTGGAGGATGCAGTGAGCCGAGATCGAGCCACTGCACACTCCAACCTGGATGACAAAGCAAGACTCAGTCTCTCAAAAAAAAAAAAAGGATTAATATGTAGGAAGTTTGTTAAGGAGGTTTTAGGATCAACACTTGTGGAATAGGAGGAAGCACAATTGGGCAGAGGGAGAAATTGGGCTGCGGTGCGATCTCAAGATGGGCCTCAGCTTATCCCAAAGGAAATGTTGAAGGCAGGGTAGCCCTTGAGGATGGTACCAAGTTGGGGTGAGGCGTGCTTCACCTTCACCAGTTACAGGAAGAGGGCTCACCCTGAGGAGGGGATGAGACCTTGGTGAGGTGACTCTTTCATCTGAGGGGTGTTAACTTGCAACACTCCTAGAAATGGAGTGATAAAGCCCTTCAGTCCTAAAGAGAGACCTAAGCAGCCATCTTACTATTCACTACAGTTGATATTGTATGCATTGTCTGAGCCTGAGTCAATATTGTATATATTGTCTGAGCCTGCCTTTTTTGCTATATATTATGTTTTTGGAATTTGCTTATATTAATATCTGTACCTCTAGTTCATTTATTTTAATTGTTTTACAGTATTCAGTTTTTTAAAGTATGTCACAATTTTAAAATATATTTTCCTATTGAGAGACTTTTAAGTTTTTGCATATTTTTATTATTGGAAAAAAAATGTGGCTATATGAATTCATTTATATTTCTCCTTAGTGCATGTACCAGAGTTCATCTGGAATATATAACCAGAAAATTACTGGGTCTTAGGGTATGCACAATTTTAAATTTAATAACTATAATGAAATTGCTCTCTGGAGTGGTCGTATCTCGCCCCACATCATCATAAACACTTGTCATTGCCAGATCCTAATTCTACCAATTTGATGGGTGTGAAATAGTATCTCATTGTAGTTTTATTAGAATTTGGTTGATAACTAGTGAGTGACATCTTATTGTAGTTTTATTAGAATTTGGTTGATAAGTAGGGAGATTGAGAATTTATGTGTCTATTTAGGTATATGGGTTTCTTCTGTGAAGTACGTTTTCTAATCATGTGATTTTTCTGTTGATTTCTTTTTCTTCTTGATTTGTAGGCAATATTTATATATTCTACATATCAATTCTTTGTGGTCTACATGAGTAAAATATCTTCTCCTGGTTTGGGGGTGATTGTTCACTTTTTGAATAATGCCATTTGTTGAATGGGAGTTTCCTTTTAATATAATCCTTTCTTGGGGCATTGTTTCTGTGTGTATTATTTTAGAAATTTTCCCGTAGGCTGAGGTCTACAATATCTAGAAAATACTCTCCGTTTACTATTAAAAGTTTTAAGGTTTTTCTTTTCACAATTTCACCTGCTGATCATCTAAAATAGAGTTTTGTGTAGAGCATGAGGTATAGTTGCCTAATTTTGTTTTTCTCATGGATGGATGGCCTGTTGCCTTTGCACCATTTAGTTGTGTGTGCGTCCCTTCTCCACCAATGCGCAGTGCCATTCTTTCCCACCAGCTTTCCATCTGTGTAGGTCTATGTATTTGGGGGCGGTTATTTTGTTCCACTGGTATATTTCTTTTTTCTTGCCCCACTTTCATGCCTTTTTTTTTTTTTTTTTTTGAGACGGATTCTTACTCTGTTGCCCAGAATGGAGTGCAGTGGCATGATCTCAGCTCACTGCAACCTCTGCCTCCCAGGTTCAAGTGATAATCATGCCTCAACCTCCTGAGTAGTTGGGATTACAGGAGTGCACACCATGTCCGGCTGATTTTTTCTATTTTTAGTAGAGACGGGGTTTCACTATGTTGACCAGGCATATCTCGAACTCCTGACCTCAAGTGATCTGCCTGCCTTGGCCTTCCAGAATGCTGGGATTAAAGGCATGACCCACCATCATGCTTTTAAAATATGTCTTTATCTCTTTACTGTGTCTTAGTGTCTGGTGGTTTAAGTCTCCTCTTCTTGTTGTTCTTTAAAATCATCCCTGCTCTTTGCCTTTTGCTTTTCCATATGTATTTTAGAATTCTGCTCCATGAAAAACTCTCCTTTGATTGAAGTCATGCATTAACTATATAGATTAGTTTGAAGAGTAGTAAGATTCTTACGGGATAGATGTTTCATGTCTGTGTCTTCTTTAATATCTATATTTAGGTCTTTTTACTGTACACATCATTTTTATAACTCTTTAAATGTGAATAAAGGTATTTCTTCATCAGCAATTCAGTGACTGCATGACCATCCATTACTTAACTCGACAGTAGTTTAACCATGCTTGTTAACATTTAAATTAACATATTTCACAGTGATTGTTTTGAACTTGCATATTTCCCATCATGAAATTATATGTAAATATTCACCTGTGTTATTCTATTAGTGCTAGGAGTTTTGTATAATTAAGTATTTGAAATGTATTTGAGTGTAAAATATGAGAAAAAATATTGAACTTATTTTTTCCCCACATGAATATCCAGTTATTGAATACTTTTTCCTTTGGTCTGACCTTGACCTTTTTGTTTCACCACCAAGTAACCATCAGCAGTACCCATACACAGCAGGCACTCAATAAATGTTTGAATAAATGAATTCATTTTTAATATTTGTGTTTTTTGTTTTCGTATGTTTTACTATTTTCCATGGATAGGTCTGTCTATTCTAGTTCTACTGCCATGCTGTTTTAATTAGCAGAGTTGTATTATTTTTTCAGAATTTTTCTGGACTAGTGCTGCATCATTTTTCTCTTGGATAAACTAAAATAATTTGGTCAACTTTCCTATAAAACTGTTATAATTTTGGCTGACACTGTGTTTATTTTCTTTTTCTTTGAGACAGAGTCTCACTTTGTCACCTAGGCTGGAGTGCAGTGGCGCGATCTTGGCTCACCTCAACCTCCACCTCCTAGGTCCAAGGGAATCTTCTGCCTCCCAAGTAGCTGGGATTACAGGCGAGCACCACCATGCCCAGCTAATTTTTGATAGAGACAGGTTTCACCATGTTGGCCAGTCTGGTCTCGAACTCCTGACCTCAAGTGATCCGCCTGCCTCAGCCTCTGAAAGTGTTTGGGATTACAAGTGTGAGCCACTGTGTCCAGCCTACAGTGTGTTAATTTTCTTTTAAAAAAAAAAAAAACTGAAAGGCATTTATATTTTAATTTTCTGGCCTAATGAATGCTACATATTCATCTAATTCATAAATTCTGTAACTTTTTGGTTAGAGCCGATAAACCCCCAGGTTTCTTTTTGGATTAAAATTCAGTGCAATTAAAGAAATTCGTTGCTGCAAACACAGTCCCGCCACGTGTTTATTCTGTAAGGACACAATGTTTTTCTATATTGAACAGCACTGCACAGGCTTTGCTGCCTCCCTCTTACAAAACAGGACTCTCATGGTGCCACGTGTTCCCTGGCTGGACAGATTCCTGAAAATAGATACTTACTGCTGCTTGGTTGAAGAAGTCTTTTTTGTGTGTGAGCTACTTTCTCCCCCAGATATTTAAGGGAATTCTATATCCCCACTTCTCTGATTTCCCCCCTTTTTTGTGGCAAGGAAACAGGACACAGAGCCTGTTGGGTATGCAAGGGAAGTCTGGATGACTGCTTCACACCTGTCTGGATTCTGGCAGTGGTATTTGCCAAGTGAAGTCTGAAGGCTGGTTTGTCATGTGTTTTCACAGAGCACTGATGGCTCCCAGCCAACCTGTTTCGGCCTTGTCTTTTTTTCTTGCATAAGATTGCCTATTTTTCACTTCAGATGGGGGTGTTAGGCACTTCAGAGATGTTTGTTCTTGTCGCATGCACACCATCTGTGGTCTACTGGCATCTGAGACAGGTTCCCAAATTGGCCAATATGTCTCTTGGTCACCAGGCGGGGTGACCAGGACCCAAGCCTGTGCTTGTCCCTGTTACTGCAGCCAAGGCGGCGGTGCACACCTGAAAGCCTATACCTCAGTGCTGTTGGCCTAGTTTCTAAAAATTCAAACAAACTCTTCATGTTGGAATAATTATACATCTGAAGACAAGTTCAAAGAGTACAGAGTTTCCATATGCCCCTCACTCAATGACTCCTGTTGTTGACGCTTACATTATTATGTTAACATTTGTCACAAGTAAGGAACAGGCATGGGTACTTTACTGTTGAGTAAAATCCACATTTCGGTCAGAGCCCCCTCTTTTTTCTGAATGTCTTTTTTCTATGCTGCATTTAGGATGTATGCTGCATTTAACAGCACATTTAGTCACTATGTCTCCTTAATGTCCTCCAGTCTGTGATCATTTCTGAGATGCTTGCTTTTGATGGCCTTGTAAGTTTTGAAGAATACTGGGCAGGCATTTCGCAGAATGTGCCTTTTTCTCATTATTAGACAGGGATTTGGGTTTTTGGGAGGACAGCCACAGAAGTGAAGGGATATCCATATCACACCCATGTGAAAAGAGGATGTCATCCGCATGACTAACCACCCCTGATGTTCACCTTGACCACGTCAGTGTGTTTCCCCTTCTTTCCAGTACTCTGCTCTGTGGAAGCAAGTCCTAAGCACTGCATAGTCTCAAGTTAAAAGTTGCTTTAGTTGTCTTAACCTGTTGATACCCAGTTACTTTCGAAGCCATGCCTAATATTTTTTGACTCTGAATATAGAGAGTTTGTGTTTAGAGCTTTAAGAATGAATAAACATTTATTCTGAACCTAAGAAGTGTTGGAAGTAGTTAGTAGCTTTGTTGCATCTTTCTTCCACCCCATATGCATTTGGTTTATTGGTTTTCCTTTTTTTTTTTTTCTCTCTCTGAGATGGAGTCTCTTTCTGTCACCCAGGCTGTGGTGCAATGGCATGATCTCGGCTCACTGCAACCTCCACCTTCCAGGTTCAAGCGATTTTCCTGTCTCAGCCTCCCGAGTAGCTGGGATTACAAGCGTGCACCACCACGCCTGGGTAATTTTTATATTTTTGTAGAGGTGGGGTTTCCCCATGTTGGCCAGGCTGGTCTTGAACTCCTGACTGCAGGTGATCCACCCGCCTCAGCTTCCCAAAGTGCTTGGAAGCACTTGGCCACTGTGCCCGCCTGGTTTTACTTTAAAATATTCATGCTTGTAAAATACATCATCCTTCTACTGCTCCAACTACTCCATTCTGGTCATACGGCTACACAGATTGTACTTCCTTCTGGCATAAGAATGCCGCCTTTTTTTCCTACTATCAGGGAATAAAGTTAAGTATACGAGTGTTTTGTCCACAATGAAGCTTACCTAATAAATACCAAAATATGTTTATTCTGATTAATCTGATGGTATCTTTTTATGAATAAATTAAAGATTTATGAGTTTGAACGCTCTCTTACGTCATCCTGAGTAATTCGACCTTCCACACACTTCTGCTTGTAGAGTAGTTGAACCTCAGGGGTTTGGATTTCAGAAAGCTTACTGTTTTCATGTTGGTGGGGTGAAATTCTTAATGAATTTCATAATTTTTGTCTGATTTTCTTTTCCACTCAGATAACTTTCTTTACGTTTCACTTCAAACCCATTCTAAATAAGGATGAAAGAAGAATATGTGTTTGTTTTAGCATATAATAGGAATGTTCCTAAAGTGAATGTATGTAAGTGTTATATTTGTTCATTGACTCGTCATATATTTTAGGAAACTTAACTGTTTCAAAAAACTTTGTGATGCCAAATATGACCAGATCCACATTTGCAGACATTCCATTTTACCCTCAGTTGTAAGCATTCCATTAGGACGGACTGGCAAACAGGTCTTTTCGGAATATTAGACCTTTGTGTTTCCTCCTCTAGGTGTTGCTGTGAACTTATTCAAGAAGAACACTGGCGCCAGGTGCAGTGGCTCATGCTTGTAATTCCAGCACTTTGTGCGGCCGAGGTGGGCAGATCACGAGGTCAGGAGATCAAGACCACCCTGACCAACACAGTGAAACCCCGTCTCTACTAAAAATACAAAAAAAATTAGCCGGTGTGGTGGCACATGCCTGTAGTCCCAGCTACTCAGCAGGCTGAAGCGGGAGAATCATTTGAACACAGGAGGTAGAGGTTGCAGTGAGCTGAGATTGCACCACTGCACTCCAGCCTGGGTGACAGAGTGAGACTCTGTCTCAAGAAAAAAAAAAAAAGAACATTAGAGCTTCATGTTCCCTCTTCTTGGTGTTACTGTGAACTTATTTAAGAAAGTTTGAGTATGTTACAGTATTTGGTCTTTAAGGCAATCTTGGGAATCTAGCAGCAAGGGAAAAAGTTCAAAAAGTGCATTTTAACCAGTCTTCTCACTTCATGGTCATTTGCTATCACTACTCAAAACAAGAATAACGTTCTTAATCAACCACAGGGGAAATCCTTTCTTCGGCCCTTCAATTCTACTTTTAGTCAGTCAAACAATTCTTAATTTCATGCAGGGGATTCCCACACGTTCTGTAAGTTTCTTTTAAAGTTTTCAGATATGTGTAGCATGTAGGATATTATTGCATTCGTCTTCTCCCTCGGCGGTGTGAGGTCTGTTCGGTGTGCCGCTAGTTTGTTTTAATATTACTCATTTTTTGTTTCTAAGTAGGGATGTGTAAGAATGAGCATGATAAAATGAAATCTAAAAATTAATTGATTTGTTCTCAGGCTAAAGGCCTATTAAATATAAAATCTTTGGATATATTCTGGGTCTTTTTTTCTGTAGCAAGTAAATAATATTTTACAGAGCTTTGGATCCAAGTCTCCTCCTCACCTGCCTTTTACTGAACTCACTGTGGCACCCTGGTTAGCTGCAGGCTTACCCATGCCCCGGACTCAGCAGTGTCGGCGTAGTTTTACTGCTCAGATCTGACAAGTATGCTTCCTGCAGTTACTGTGGAGGCCAGTTTCTAAGGCTTTGAAATTACCTTCAAAAAAATGATAAATATTGAACCCCTCTTAGAAAATTATAGTGTGATAAAGACTTGTGATAAATCACATTATGAGGTAGATCATCTTGTAATTAATACACTGTAAGAGAGTTAGTTAAAGAACATCTGTGGGGACCACCTATGTAGTTCTGGGACTTTCTAGTGTTTGTGTAGGAGAATACCATGGTTTCTGTGGGGACGAGGGGGTTCACGTGTCCTCCTCTGTCCCTCTAAGAATATGGGAAAAGGCTTAGTGGTAAACAGGAGCCATCCTTCCACCCTGAAGCACCCTTGCAGAATGTACCAGATGGAAGTTGTCTTAAATGAGAAGAAAACTAGTGACCTCTAGACAGACAGCAAAGTCCCTGGGCATTCCCTTTGTCCTCCAGCACCGGGTCCAGTCCTCAGGGGGAAGTTCGTTGTTACTGAGAGTATTCCCAGAGATCCGAAAGGCCTGGGGGAAATTGGAGGGGAACAGAGACGGTCTTTCTCTTAAGGCATTTAAAAGTCATCCAGGGCTGCTTGAGGTAGCTCCCATATGTAATCTCAGCCCTTTGGGAGGCTGAGGCAGGAGGAATTCTTGAGCCCAGGAGTTTGAGACCAGCCTAGGCAACAAAGTAAGACACTGTCTGTATAACAAATAAAAGAATTGGCTGTGTGTGGTGGTGCACACCTGTAGTCCCAGCTACTCAGGAGGCCAAGGCAGGAGAATTGCTTGAGCCTCAGAGGTCAACAGAGCGAGACTCTTGTCTCAAAAAATAAAAGTTCTCCCACTCTCATCCAAAAGCCAACAAACAACAATAATAAAAAAGATTTTTTCCTAAATATTCCTGGTTCACCCTCAGACCTTAACATCTCTGGAACTTACCTAACATGATATTTTCATAGAACAACAAAATTTTTGTGTTCTTGTGCCAAGAAGGTTCAGATCTGTAAGGATGCTTTAAAGGTGTTACCTGTCTTTTCATTTTACTTCTCCTTTAACAGATTCTGTCTTTTTCCTCTGGTTTACACATTTTAGGAAATTTTGTATTTAAACATTGCTTCCTCTTTTAGACAAGCGGGCTTGTCCATGCATTTCAGCGGGTTGAGTCACTTCAGGACTACTTGCTCTGTGCCAGGTCCTCAGGAGAGCACTGCTGGGGCCACCTGGCAGATTCCAGCTCCACCTCGGTCCAGAGGGAGGGTGCAGACTCACACTGCATTTGAGGGTTGGTTACTAGGCTGCACAGTGATGGCCTCTTCCAGAACATTTTCCCCAGCTTTGTCTCCCTCCTTAACACTAAGATAACAACAGGTTATCCCATCTGATTTTGGCTTGTTGCAAACACAGAGCACCTAAAAGTGAATTTCACAAGGAAACGTAACACCTTCGCCTGGAAGGTTGACTCCGGCACTTGGCTGTTGGCCTTCATTCATTCAACAGACATTTAGGATGTGCTTATTTTGAGCCAGGCTCTGCGATAGGGTGGGGATTACAGAAATAAGAAATAAGAAGGCCCCATGCTGTGCTCAGTGAGCTCCCACTCTGGTGAGATAAATGCAGTGCAGTGCAGTGCATTAACAGCTCTGATACTGAAGCACCTGGAAGGATTGGGTCCAGCCTCTTAAGGCAAGTTCTCTTGAGGAATTAACCTGTGACCTATGATTGACATGGACTTTGGAGATGGATAGAAGTTAAACATCTCGAGAAGATGGGGGTGGCCACTGAGGGGTTGGGGCAGAGAGTGAGGGGAAGTGTCAGTCCTGCTGGGTGCTCCCTGGAAGAGGTTGCTGAGTATTCAAGGAGGCCAGAGACCAAACAGTGTCCTGGGGACCACAGGGCAAAAGGACCTCCTTTAGGTTTTAGGTTAGGTAGCATTTGTTAAAGAAAACTCTTCAGTTTAACTTTGAGCACATGCCAAACTTTTATTTTACCTTTGCAATGCAAGGAGAAAGTCCTGCAATAGACATATTCATCGATTCACTCTTGGTAGGGACATTAAAGGAAGAAAGTGATTAAATCATCATTGAAATGAAATGTCTGGTTAAAAACGTCTACGCTCTGATAGTTGACAGACAGCCAGGTAGATAGTAATGAGTTGCCCAGAGCAAGTCTTAATTTCCTTAAAGTTCATTTAGGAAATTGCATTGGGAAAAAAGCAAGCATTTTTCTCCCCCCTCTGGAATGCTATTCATTTTTTCATAGTAGGATGTTGTGAATTTTATAGCAGATCACTGGGTTCTGTTACAGACCAGTATGGAACAGGTTTTCTTTAACAGTTTTGAGATCACAGTGGAACACAAGCAAGTTTTCAAGGGCCTACCTGGTGAAGAGCTTTCTAAACTGAGCTGAGAACTTGGGTGTTCATCCAGAGGGCAGTACGGAAGCCAGGGAAGGAATTTAAGTGGAGGAAAATCTCAACCATCCTTGTGGGGGTGGATTAGCTGCAGTGTGAGGTTGGAGCAGCTGGGATAGTAGTTAGCAGAACATTTTAGTTATCCTGGGAAGAAATGATGAGAGCCTTGAGTTCATTTTTTTTTGAGTTGGAGTCTTGCTCTGTCGCCTCGGCTGGCATGCAGTGGCACAATCTCGGCTCACTGCAACCTCTGCCTCCCGGGTTTAAGCGATTCTCCTGCCTCAACCTCCCAAGTAGCTGGGGGTTACAGGCGCCTGCCACCATCCGCGGCTAACTTTTGCATTTTTAATAGAGACGATATTTCACCATATTGGCCAGGCTGGTCTCGAAGTCCTGACCTCAGGTAATCCATCTGCCTTGGCCTCCCAAAGTGCTGGGATTACAGGCAAGAGCCACCCCTGCCCAGCCCGAGGAGAGCCTTGAGTTCCGACCTGTCTTTTCCTTTGCTGCTCTCCCATCCAAACTCCTCTACCCCGAGGCAGAAGCACAGCTGAGGGGATGGAGGTGGAAATTCCTTGTTGCTTTTCCTCCAGAGGAGTTGGTTTAAAATTTTTAAATTTAAAGTTAATGATGATTGTTAAGATCATGATGCAAGGATGTTAGAGGAAGCAGCCAGACTTTGAGATCGGGGCTAAGAGAAAGTAATCAAAGGCCTTCTGCTGAGTGTACTCTGCTTCCAGCCACCTGCCCCACCTGCCCCACCTGCCCCCCCTGACCCCCCTCTCCCTTCCCCAGGCTTGCTCACATCTCTAGCCTCAGGCACCACTTCAGAACCACAGTACCGCCTGGCCTGGGCATTCTGGCTGTTCTCAGTATTTCTGCTCTAATCTGCTGGAATTATGCGACACTCCATCCTTCCTCCAAGGGCTGCCAGATGAGCCTACTTCAGTGCATCTGCTGTGGTTAAAACAGAACCTTGTGAGATGCGTTTATGCTAACTTGCATACATATTTGTGTATGGTGATCAGCCCTGTTTACTTGGCATACAGCAAAATAGATCTGTGTTTTCTTGTCACTGTTCAATGATGATGTCATGTCATCCT
>PVKP010056881.1:0-10405 GCA_004027715.1 Plecturocebus donacophilus
AAAAAAAAAAAAAATGAATTTACTTCTAAAGTCCTCATGGATATTGAAGAGGGATCATTCTGATGTAGGTAAATAGGACTATGTAGAGTTGCCCAAGGATAAAATGAAGAGTGAGGAGAGAGAAAGGGAAGGCTGACCTGGAACAACTCCCCAGATAGAGAAGATGAAGGACGATGATCCAGTAGTGGAAAACTCAGAGAAAAGGAAGGGACGGGGGGTCAACGAGGAAGGAGCAGTGAACTTTGCCAGATGCTGAGAAGAGTTTCAATAACCTGAACGCTCAACAAGTATGGAATGGGTTGAAAATTACCTATCTTCAAGTCAGGGGGAATACAACACAGGCAATAATAGGCTTAAGGAAAAAAGGTGGTAAACAGAAATATGCCATATGAGATGCTTTGTGGTAAAAGAAAAAAGAAGACAAAGATAATCAGTCAGGCGAGGTTGAAAGATGAGCATTTATTGCAAATGAAGTACAGAAACACAGCCAGGCCCATTTGTGTGCACGTTGTAGATGGCCGCTTTCTCCGACAGACAGAGCTGCCTCCCTGGGACAGAGTTGAGAGACTATAAACAAGGCTGCATGGTACACAGAGCTGAAAGTACTTACCTTTTGGCTCTTTATGGAAAATGCTTACCAATTCCATCTCTACGTGATCCTGGAAACATTGATTTTGTAACTTACAGGTAGACATCTCTTTATTCTTCCTCAAAAATACATTTGAAATATACAAATGTATATTTCAAGAAAAAATATTTGTGTAGATTGATTATTTATATAGATACCAGCTTTCCCCTCTTGACTGATTAGCTTCTCATGTCCATAAAGAATGCACATTGTCCTATAACTTTCTATAGTATGTTACTAAACAAAATAAATTCCATCATCATTCTATCAATTACATAAAACTCAATGCAATAAAAGTTTAAAATTTTTCACCAAAATATACTTAGAAAGTCAACTTTATAAAAGTAGACTGACTTTTGCATTTCCTACTATTTGAAGTTGCTTTTTAGAGTAAATGGTTGAATTTATGTATAATAAATCACCATTAATTTGTGAGTATATTGAATCATTTTTATATCACAGTTATATTTAATATGAATCATTCAATAAATTATCACATAGTGAATTAAGGAATGATTTTAAAAGCATTTATTACTTACAAATAGGCATAGTGTCACGAGCACAGAGAATTAACCAACTTGTTAAACACCACCTTAGTGAGTTATGGTTTCTGTTGTGCTCAATAAAAGCAGTTGCCAAATTGAATTCAAGTTGATTATACATTTCTAAATATATGTTGGAGTATATTGGATTTTGAAAATGCTAAAAATTACTCGTTGGCTCGAAGCACAAATACACAGTATGTCTCATATATTTCAGGAAATGGATAATAATATCTGACTTCTCAGTTTTCATGAGAAGCCAAATTGAATGTGCTGTTAAAAGTCTTAATGCTGCATGTGTTACAGCTGCCAAATTCTAGAGTTTCTAATTAATGACTGTCCAATAAACACTAAAACAATGTTACATATGGCTTATATGTTTTTTAATGAAGCTTTCAGAGTTTGCAAAGAACAAGAGCTGGAGCACTAATTTCATTGAGAGATTTTTTTTTAATTAGTGTCCTTCAGAGAATCTAGATGGATATTCAGAAACAGTTAAGCATGATAAGTAAACTTTCATAAAACAATATTGTTTAAAATTGTGTTTGAAATGTAGCCAATACGTTGATGTTGCTTCTCCCTTAGACAATGTGAATATTTTTAAAATAAATCTACAATGTTTGAAATGTATCTATTTGTATATTTTGTAATGAAATTAAACTTCTTCCTAATTTCATTTATCAAAGTTTTTAGAACTCTCTAAAATTTCACATTATAATAATTTTAATAAATGTATCTGAATTTCTAGCATCTTAAAATTTTTAAATGATCAGGCCAGGTGTAGTGGCTCATGCCTGCAATCCCAGCACTTTGGGAGGCCAAGGCGGGCAGATCGCCTGAGGTCAGGAGTTCAAGACTAGCTTGGCCAACACAGCAAAACCCTGTCTCTACTAAAAATACAAAAATTTGCCGAGTGTGGTGGCACATGCCTGTAGTGTCAGCTACTCAGGTGGCTGAGGCAAGGAGAATCGCTTGAACCCAGGAGGTGGAGGTTGTAGTGAGCCAAGATTGCACCATTGCACTCTAGTCTGGGTGACAAGAGTGAAACTCCATCTCTCTCTCTCTCTATGTATATATATATGTTAATGATCAACAATGACTTGCCTTTTATTGTTATAACTTATTTTAAAAAGTGAGTAAAACTGGCCAGCGCAGTGGCTCACACCTGTAATCCCAGCACTTTGGGAGACTAAGGCAGGAAGATCACAAGCTCAAGTGATCAAGACCATCCTGGCCCACATGGTGAAACCCTGTCTATACTAAAAATACAAAAATTAGCTGGGCATGGTGGCGTGCGCCAATAGTCTCCACTACTTGGGAGGCTGAGGCAGGAGAATCGCTTGAACCCTGGAGGTGGAGGTTGCAGTGAGCCAAGATTGCACCACTGCACTCCAACTTGGTGACAGACCAAGACTGCCTCTAAAAGATAAATACATACATAAACAACTATAAAATAAAAAGTGAGCAAAAGTGCCTTTGGTGTTAATAAAAAATAATTTTTTCTTTTGAACTTGAAAAGGTTTTAGAGAAGAGATAGAGTAGATGATGTTTCAATCATTTGATAACATCTGGATGCCTTAGCTGCAAAGAACAATCAACTCCCAGACTTCTTTAGAGCTATCTTCTCAAGGATGCAGAAATATTCTGGCCTATCTGTAACACTTACTCTGAGGACAAGCCAATATCAAACAGAACATCTACTACTTGAGAGGGGTTATTATTGGGAACTTGGGTGTCTCAAGTAAATGGTTCAGAAGGTTGCCTCTTGCTCAACAAGAACAAAATGTCAGGATTTTCTCTGTGACTCCATGCTGCTGGCCATGAAGAATGTCTGGGGACTGAGCAGGTGCAGTCTCTGTGCCAGACAGGCCAAGACATGAACCCAGCTTTGCTATTACTAGCCCACTATCCACTCCTGCCTAGGGAGAACAAAGTTGGGAATTCAGTAGGAAGTTAAAGATGAAAGGAGGGACTGCTATGGCAACAAAAAAAGCTGGAGCGCTATTCTCACACACTCTGCATAAACGCCACATGAGAGGGGCTCAGAACCACTTCTCCCACGGCATGTGTAGGACACAGGGACAGCAGAGGTGAATGTTCCCTTCCCTCTTCTTTCTCTACCTTCTTCCCGGCCAATTTAAATATTTTGCTTTGCTGAGAACGGGCCATCACTGCTTCTCAGGCTTACAAGAGCCACCATAGTGAAGTAGAGTTCACCAGCTCCCATCTCAGGACATGTGACGGGGTGTGGTTCATCTGTTCAACTGTCATGCACACGTAAACACCTTACAGGATGAGGGGCATGCAGGTGGGCAGGACAGGACTTTGTGCTCCAGCCCTACAGCAGCATGTGGGGCAGGAACCCGCCACTCCCAAAGCCCAAGTGGACGTGCTACAATGCACTGTTTTATACTTGCCATATGCAGGCAGCTTAAGCGTAAACCGTACAAATACACCACAGTCTCCACCTGCATTAGGAAGGAGGGAGGAGGCATTTCCTAGGATTGGCTCGCATCCCTTCCCCAGGCCTGTGGGATCTGGTTTGGAGAGTCTCCCGTGAGATGCTGATGAGGTTCATCCAGTGAACAAGAGCTGGTGGAGCTCAGAGAGTGAACGGAGAGGGCTGTGACTGGAAGGGGCTGTGTTGTCCCGTGGCAGCGCATAGGGCGTGCTATCTACTGGCCGACTGTGGACCTCCTGAGAGAGATCCAAGTTAAGCCATCACCGACAGATCCCATGGTGCCGAAGAGGACTGCCTGGTGACTGTGTGACACTAACAAGAGCTTCTGTGTAGGCGCTGAGTGGGAGTCACCTGCCTCTACCTGGAGGAGGTTTCACCTGATGCAGAAAATCACCAGGTTACCTGGCTGGGAAGCCTTCACCTAAAAGGTAGCTTTTAATTCCTTTGGAGATTTGTGAACATGTTGAAATTATTATTGTTATAAATAAATTGACATGAACTTCCTACCTTCTGGCATTCTCTAATTCTTAATTTGAAGCTTATAAAGGGAGCTCTTTATTTTCCTCTACTGAATTAAGAATTCCTTTTGTGTGTTCGCCATTTCGGCAAACTTGCCAAGATATCTGTCACTAATTTCTTATCTTCACTCTCTTTCTCTCTCCGTGGAGTCTCCAATGTCTTCAAACTGCTGGTAGTCTCCATATAAACTTAAAAAAAATGAGCAAACAGAAATAAATAAAATCTTATTTAACTCATTTCTCCTCCTTACTTGAAAGAAGCTTTTTTCCGTTATTATAATTGTGAAACAAATGTTCTATACCCATAGCTGCTATTTCTTTACCAACAATTTGATAGTGTGCTGAAATGTGTTCTTTGACACTTATTCTATCAAAATCACCCTTCCAAAGACCTTAACCATTTGTATCCTATCTAAAAAAATACCCTTGTGCTTTTTCAGTTATTCTAAGTCACATCTTAAGAATTTTTCAAAGGAACTGTCATTCCTTTGGTGGGTTTCGGGAGGTGGAAATATTGAGTAAAGTCTTATTGATGGAATAAAGAAGAAAAAGTTTTTACTGAAAAAGGAAATTTTTGACAAACGTAGTTAAAATTACAATTTTAAGAAATAAACAAGAGATTTATAAGCTCATATAAATATATATGATTTTTTGAACTAAAAAATTATAGTAACAATACTTAATAAAATATAAAGATAATACGGCTTCTAAAGCATCTATCACACCAAAAGGTTTTTCTCCTCTTCCAGCTGCAATAGAGATGTTAATTTACTCAACAAACATATTGTCTATAATTTGACATATGAGCATATCTTGCTTGCTGATAAGCAGCAAAGTTTGGTGATGTTTACAGGTAAGCAAACCTCCCTGTAGTAACTGAGGTTCACTATAGTGGGCACTCTCTCCCACTTAGAAGTCCAGTCTTCATTCTGGCCTGCTTCTTCTTTGTTACATTGATTGTGCGATTTCTCCCTAGGGAATAGAGCAAACTTAATCCCTCCCATCCCTCACTGTTGTCCATCATTGTAAACCTTGCAAATATACCACAGTCTCCACCTGCATTAGGAAAGAAGGATGAGACCTTTCCTAGGATTGGCTCACATTCCTTTTCCGGGCCTGTGGGATCTGGGTTTGGAGCATCTCCAGTGAAATGCTGATGAGGTTCATCCAGTGAACATGAGCTGGATCAACAACAGACTTGCAGGGCTGTTGAGGACTCAAGAGTCACCACCAGCTCCCCCTAAACAGCGTAAATGACTGGAAAGCTACATGCAATACCCTCAACACACAGAGGTCTTAAAACGCCTCTGAAACAGTTTGATTTCACATCTCAAAATGTTCTATGAGATGTGACGTCCTCATTTCATTAGTTTATACATTTGTTTATTGCCATTTTTCCTAGTTCCTAAATTTCTAAACCCCAGTGCCGTAACTATATATGAGGTGATACAGGCTTGAATGATGAGCTACATGTGTAAGAAGACAAGCTGGGTGGAAAATAATTGCTTTTATTGTTGTAAATTGTTATAATACTTGGTCTAGCTCCAAGAAGCATTTATAGTTAATAATGATAATAATTATGTGAGCAACACTAAGTAAAACTGACTGTGAGTTTATTTTAGCTAACGATGCATAAGTTTTTAGTTTCCAAAATTATAGATACCTCCTGAATAAAAATAATAGTAACTTTAAAAAACACTCAGTAGACCCGGCGCAGTGGCTCAGTCCTGTAATCCCAGCACATTGAGAGGGTGAGGCAGGCAGATCTTGCTCTATCTCACATGCAATGCAAGAATTCTTCCTACCTGCTTCCTGAGGTCAGGAGTTCAAAACCAGCCTGGCAAATATAGTGAAACCCCATCTCTACAAAAATACAAAAATTAGCCGGGCATGATGGCAGGTGCCTGTAATCTTAGCTACTCGGGAGGCTAAGGCTGGAGAATCTCTTGAACCCAGGAGATGGAGGTTTCAGTGAGCCAAGATCACGCCATTGCACTCCAGCCTGGGCAACAGAGCGAGGCTCCGTCTCAAAAAAATGAAAAAATACTAGGTAAATTTTTACAGCTAGACATGAAAACTACTATCTTTAAATTTTCTGTCTCACTAAGCCTGGAAAATCAATAATGATGACATTTACCTACTATCATGTGATCAAAATTCATGTGTAGATGTATAAACATATGTGGATGCACATTACCACACAAAGAGCAAAATAATTTTTAGATCGATCTACTTTCTGTAACATTATAATTTGAAGACAGTACAAATAATGGCTAAAACATTTTAAAACTAAACTGAAAATTACACTGAATTTAACTCAAAATGCCAGCATCATTAGTAAGTGTAAAATTGTGCTGAGATTAAGTGACAAACCTTTGGCTTTTTTGTTTTTGGTGTGAATATGACTTGGTATATTTAAGAAGATCATAGTTTCAGTAGTGTAAGTGTTAATAAAGTTTCTGTCTTGATAAATTACTGCCATTACCTCTCATGATTTAGATTCTATAAATACATACACACTTAATAAAATAATAATTGCATAATACCTAAAAAGATAATTGACAACACATTAAAATTATGACATTTTAAATTAATTTACCCATATTTGTTGTCTATTAAGAATCCTTGGCTGGGTGCGGTGACTCACACCTATAATCCCAGAACTTTGGGAGGCCAAGGCGGGTGGATCACTTGATGTCAGGAGTTCGAAACCAGCCTGTCCAACATGGTGAAACCTCATCTTTACTTAAAATACAAAATTAGCCGGGCATGATGGTGCACGCCTGTAATCCCAGCTACTTGGGAGGCTGAGGCAGGAGAATCGCTTCAACCTGGGAGGTGGAGGTTGTAGTGAGCCAAGATCGTGCCACTGCACTCCAGCCTGGGCAACAAGAGGAAAACTCCATCTCAAAAAAAAAAAAAGGAATTCCTGCCCCACTCTGAGGTGTACCTGTGAAGCGCTTCGCCAACACACCTGTTGTATCTGAAGCTATGGCAGTAAAATGGAGAAAATCCTAGATATTTAAAATACTTTTAACAGGTCTATTGCTGATCTAAGCTAAATGCTAGGCAAATAGGAAAGATATTTGTTTACTTATCCTCACTGCCTTCAGATGGTTTCTAACTCGTCTCCACCTCCAGTCTCTTCTCCCTACAGGGCATATCTCACAGCTTTTCTGTTGGTCTTGAGCAGGCTAGTGCAGAAGCTCTATTTCACACGCAATGCAAGAATTCTTCCCACCTGCCTGCTTAGTCAGGATTCTTGGCTGGGTGTCCTGCAATGGGAAAGGGGATTGTGCCAGTGTCTTCCTCTTTCTTTATAGCTCCCTTTCTTCAAGGAATTCAAGAACAGGACAGGGGAGAGTCAATTAGAGGAGGTACTATGTGGCACAGCGTGGGTTCTGTTACTAGAGTTCTCTCTTGTCTAATATGGCAATGGTCAACATGCTTCCTATTTAGTACATCTCCAAATGTCAATACTCACATGCAGTATCTTATGGAATCTTGAAAGTCTTCAGGGCTTCCCAGTGCAAGCAGAACATTCACTAATTGCCAAGAATGCTACGTGTTGCCCAGTTTTTCTATAGTAACAGAGATTAACTGAACAAATGAAAGCCAAGCTAAACAAGATAATTCTCAGTATAAACAGTAGCTTGCAGTGAGTGTTTCACTAAGGGCTCACTGATGAGAAGTGGAAATGATATGAGCCATTCTCACATAGAACTCAGCTAGTCTCAGCTATAAGTATGAGGTGTCACAAGCCAGATTTGACCATACAGAGGACAGTGTCCTAGAAGATGATGGAATAACAGACGAAAGGATCCTGGATCCCTGAATGATTATGTGGAGCAGAGATGCCTCTTCAGTCTGCACCACAAACTCCTGAAGAGTTATGTCAGAAAATTTGTAGGCCATTATATTGTAGGATCTCTTTTTTATTAGCTTAGACATTTCCCTTTCTAATAGCCCGGCCGAACTACTATGACTTACCCTCAGCTCCTGCTGTGTCTCCCTCATCCTGACGGAAAGCACCTTCATAGAAATATCTTACCATAAGGATTCTGACCTGTCTACCTCCTCAGTTGTCCAAGATACCCAAGGGAAATGTACATACCATTGCTACTTCAAATAATGGAGGCACTGCTCCATGTGGCTGCTCTTTTAATCAAAGCAGATAGCACTGCCAGCCTTCTACTTTTTGATTTCTACAGGCAGAACACCGTCAAAAGTCTCTGTGCATCCTGGTTCCCAAGCATCTGTGAGAAGGGAGATCTCAGTGTTTCCCTCTTCCATCCCCTGTGCTCTCCCTCAGTACCACTTAAGAGTTTTACATGTGGCTCATTGGAGAAAGACCAATGAAAGGAGAATACCACTGCATCCACACTGGGCAGCCAGTTTTTTCTAGCTTGGATAATTCTTTCCAGACTTTTAGGCTGGAATGGGGGTGAGTTATTAATACTACCTGGATCTGTTCTCTATTCAGCACTGTGATGGTTAATTTTATGTGTCAAACCAGCTCAGTTACAGGGTGCCTAAATATTTGTTCAAATATTGTTCTGGGTGTGTCTGTGAGGGTGTTTTTGGAAGAGATCAACATTTGAATCAGTTGACTGAGTAAAGCAGACTGCCCTCTCTGATATGGGGGACCTCATCCAATCAATTGAAAAAATGAATAGAACAAGAAAGGCAGACCATCCCCCTGGGCTAGAGGGAGCTCCTGTTGCTTGATTGCCTTCAAACTGAGACATTTGCTTTTTCCTGCCTTGAACTGAAACATTGTCTCTTCATGGGTCTTCAGCTTGATGACCTTCAGACTTGAACCACATCATCAGTTCTCCTGGCTCTCAGGCTTTGGACTCCAACTGAAACTATACCATTAGCACTAGCTTTTAAACTACACTGTTGATTTTGGGACTTGTGAGTCTCAATCCAAACTCCCGTGATCAATTTCTTATGGTAAATTCCTTTATATGTATGTGTACATACACTACACACATATATTCATATATACATTATATATACACATATACATACACATACACATTATATATACACATATATACATTATGTATACACATATATACATATATACCTACATACATATATATATTATATATACCTATAAATATACACATATGTATATATACACATTATATATACACAAACATATATACATTATATATACACACATACATATACCTATCATATCCACACATATGTACATACACATGCATACGCATATACATACACATACACATTATATATACAAATACACACACACACACACACACACACACACGACCTATTCGTTCTCCTCCTCTGAAGAACCTGACTAGCACAAGCACCTTTCCTTTGTACGTGGGTACCTTATCACCTATTCTCCTTAACTTTGGGACTTTAACTAAAATTCTGAGACCTCAAGAAAAATTACACTTATTGTCTTAGTAAAATGTGTCTTAGCATCAAATCCAGTAAGAAACAGAAAAACAATATTTCAATGTAACATGTGTTTTTGACTTAAAATAAGGCACTTTTCAAACAATGGAAGCAACTAGAAGCTAAAGGATTCCAGGAATGGGGGTGGAGGGGAGAGAACTTGATGGAATTTTCTGTCAAAGATTACTTACATGGTAGTGTTCATATTTAATCAAATAAAGATTACTGATATGGAAGTTTCCTTAATTCCAATGCATATTGGCAAACAGGCCATTTAAAGCTAGATTTGGGCACTATTTCTGTCTCTCTCTTTTGTCAGATACTGAATAAAGTCAGTTTATAAATAATCCTAATTGACATGAATTTGTATAAGTAATTGCTCTTCAACAATTTTTTTAGAAGTTGTAAGTAAGAAGAATAATATAGTTTTGTCTCTATTCATTTCAATAATAGAAAAAATAGCACATAGAACAGTTACTATATACTAATTGTGGCTTAAAATTTAAACTTGTAATTTCTCACAGCAGCCTAAAGAGGCAAATATATTCTCACCCTCTTTTAAGATGAAGAAATGGAAGCACAGAAGTTTAAGACACATGCCAGCTGGGGGTGGGGAGTTGGGGAGGGATAACATGGGGAGAAATGCCAGATATAGGTGATGTGGAGGAAGGCAGCAAACCACACTGCCATGTGTGTACCTATGCAACAATCCTGCATGTTCTTCACATGTACCCCAAAACCTAAAACACAGTAAAATAAAATAAAAAGACACATGCCCAAGGCCCAGAAGTGCAGAGTGGAGGAATAGGAGCAGAGGTCA
>PVKP010056882.1:0-10405 GCA_004027715.1 Plecturocebus donacophilus
AGTCTATCATTGATGGGCATTTGGGTTGGTTCCAGGTCTTTGCTATTGTAAACTGTGCTGCAATGAACATTCGTGTGCATGTGTCCTTATAGTAGAACGATTTATAATCCTTTGGATATATACCCAGTAATGGGATTGCTGGGTCGAATGGAATGTCTATTTCCAGGTCCTTGAGGAATCGCCACACTGTCTTCCACATTGGTTGAACTAGTTTACACTCCCACCAACAGTGTAAAAGTGTTCCTATTTCTCCACAGAACTTTTAAGAAATCTACTAGAGCTAATAAGTGAATTCAACAAATTTGCAGGGTACAAAATTAACACACAAAAAGCAGTTGTGTTTCATATACCCCTAATGAAAAATACAAAAAGGAAATTTAAAGAATTCAATTTACCATAGCATCCAAAAGAGTAAAATAACTAAGAGTAAATTTAACCAAGTAAGTGAAAGACTTGTACACTGAAAACTACAAAACACTGCTGAAAAAAATTAAAGAGATCTTAATAAATGGAAATGAAATCTCTATTAATGGATTGGAAGACAACGTTGTTAAGACATCAATTCTACCCAAAGCAAACTACAGATTCAATGCAATCACTATTAAGATTTTAGTAACCTTTGTGACAAAATGGAAAAGTTGACCCTCAAATTCATATGGATTTTCAGTGAGCCTGAAATAGCTAAAGCAATCTTGAAAAAGAAGAGCAAAGTTGGAGAACTCACATGTCCCCATTTGAAAAGTGCTACGAACTACAATAATCAAACACTGGCATAAGGATAGATCTATTGACCAAGGAAATAGAATTGAGAGCCCAAAACAAACAATTTGTGGTCAATTGAGTTTTAACAAGGGTGCCAAGACTCTCAATGGGAAAAGAATAGTCTCTTTAACAGGTGGGTACTAGGTCAATTGGCTATCCACCTGCAAAAGAATGGAGTTGGGCCTCTTCTTCACATCATATACAAAAATTAACTCAAAATGGATCAATGGCTTAAATATAAGAACTAAAACTCAAAACGTTCCTAGAAGATTACATAGGGATACATCTTCATGATCTTAGATTTAACAGTGGATTTTTAGATATAACACAAAAAGCATGTAGAAAAAAGACAAATTGATAAACTGGGCTTTGTACATATTTAAAAAATTGTGCATCAAAGGACACTATCCTGGACATTATCCTTTGATGTGAAAGGACAACCCATGAAATAGGAGAAATATTTGGAAATCATACATCTGATAAGCATCTGGTATCCAGAATACATAAAGAACTCTTACAACTCAACAGCAGAAGACAACTCAATTGAAAAACGGGCAAAAGAGTTTCTGCAAAGGAGATACATAATGGCCAACAAGCACATGAAAAGATGCTCAGTGTTGTTAGTCAATAGGGAAATGAAAATCAAAACTACAATGAGGTACCATTTCATACCCATTACAATGGTGATAATTTAAAAACAGAAAATAAAAGTGCTGACAAGGATGTGGAAAAATTAGAACCCTTGTGCATTGCTGGTGGGGACGTAAAATGATTCAACCTCTGTGGAAAACAGTGTGGTGGTTCTTCAAAAAGTTAAACATAGAATTACCGTACGACCCCACAATTTCACTTCTAGGTATATACCCCGAAAACAGGTACAGAAACAAGTATATGTAACATGCATTTTCATAGTGGCATTATTCACATAAGCCAAAAAGTGGAAACCACCCAAGTCAGCCTACCAACAGAAGAATGGATAAACAAATTGTGGCATATTTACACAGTGAAATTATTCAACCACAGGAAAATAAAACGCTGATACATAATACAATGTGGACACACCTTGCAAACATTATGCTAAGAGAAAGAAGCCAGGCATGGTAAGTCACATATTAGACGATCCTGTTCATACGAAATAGACAAATCCATAGGGACAGAGTTCACATTGGTGGCTTTCAGAGGCTAAGAGGAAGGGGAAAAAAGGAGAAACTGCTTGATGGATAACAGGTTTTACCTTGGAGTAATGGAAATGTTTTGGATCTAGAGGAGGGTGGTTGTGCAGTGTGTACTAAATGCCACCTAATTGTTCACTTTAAAATAATTTAACAAAATCCCCTCTCAATCTACTGTTTCTGCCTGTTGTCTTCCCTTAAGCTGGGAGTGGACAGTGATCAGGTGTCCCAGAACAGGTGCCATCCTACCTCTGAGAGTCTATTGTTTTTCTTTGGAGAGTGTGACCAGTGCTGTTCACCTGGGGCCTTAGTGAGCTATCCTGTTACTGTGCTCTGTGATCTGTGCTGAGGCTCCCACGCAGGGGTTCTGCTCTCCAGAGGCGGGTGTGTGGCAGAGTGGAGCCTGTGCCTACCAGTGAAATGGGGTGCGATGTGCTCCTCGGTCTCTCAGATAAATCTTACACTCTTTCAACTAAACAAATAACATAACCCAAGCCAGGGCCAGCACCATAGCCTGATTTTGCAAGATCACATGAAAAAGTAGTTATGATGTGATAATAGGACTTAGGGGTATTAAAGGAATAGAGGCTTCAGAGGGCTTCTCTAGCAACCACACATTCCAGTTCCCTGTATTTTACATATGGGCAAACTGAGCCTCAGTCATATTAAAAATATGCCTGGAATCTATAAAGACAGAAAGACAATTAGTGTTGCCTAGGGCTGGGGTGGTTGGGAGAAAATGGGAAGTGACTGCTTATGGGTACAAGTTTTCCTTCTTTCTTAAACCTCCCCGACTCTTTTTTTTTTTTGAGACAGGGTCTCTCTCTGTTGCCCAGGCTGGAGTGCAGTGGAGTGACCACAACTCACTGCAACCTCTGCCTCCTGGGCTCAAGACATCCTCTCACCTCAGTCCCCGGAGTGGCTGGGACTACAGGTGTGTATCACCATGTCCGACTAGTCTTTTGTATTTTTCGTAGAGACGTGGTTTCACCATGTTTCTCAGGCTGATTTCAAACTCTTAGACTCAAGTGATTGGTGCATCTTCGCCTCCGAAAGTGCTGGGATTGCAGGCATGAGCCACCAAACCAGGCTGGGTTTTCCTTAGGGATGGTGAACCTGTTTGAAAATTGATTGTGGAGCTGATGAGATACCTCTACAAAGGTACTAAAATCATTGAATTCTGCATTTTCAATGAGTGAATATTATGGTACATGTATTATATCTCAATAGAGCCATGATATATTATTTTTAAAGATCTCTTGGGCTCACATATGGCTAATTAGCGGTAGGGCAGCTTTCCAGCTCTCTTACCATGACAATGACCTTTCCCTGTGAGCCTCAAATGACCCTTTGTTGTAATACCTGCGTCTTTTGCCAAGACTGGCTTGAATAATTGCTTTGATCCTCTCAATCACTTCCTCATGTAACAGCCTCATGAGTCCACCCCTGTATGACAAGTCAGACTGTGCATGCTCCACTGGGCTTCATATTCAAAGTGGCTAAGATCATGGCTAGACCACCTCTATTGGAATGAAGACAGCTTTCCATTTTGGGAACAATATCTCCCCAGGAAGCAAATAATGAAGCATTCAATTTTCAATGCTCACCCAATGGCAATGGACCCTGTTGGGAAAGCCCTCTAGACATGTGCAGGAGAGGGTCATGTGTGATGAAACGGGAAAGGACACCAGCCAGTGAGGAGGCCACTTCTGAAACTACCTAGACACAAACCAGATGCAGGGGCCACATCTCCCTCCTCGAAGTCATGTCCCCAAGCTCTCTGGGTAATTGGGAAGTACATTGAAGAAGCGTTAGCCAATTTCTGCTAGCGAAAACGCTTTTGTATAAACAGCAACTTCAGAGCACACGGAGATCCCACAGGCCCAAAGCTTGTTTGTTTTCTTTCTTTTTTTTTCTTTTTATTATACTGTAAGTTCTGGGGTACACGTGCAGATCGTGCAGGTTTGTTACATAGGTATACACGTGCCATGGTGGTTTGTTGCACCCATCAACCGTCGTCTACATTAGGTATTTCTCCTAATGCTGTCCCTCCCCAATCCCCCCACCCCCCACTTTTCCTCCCCTAGCCCCTTTCCCCCAGAACCCAGTGCCTGATGTTCCTCTAATCCCCCAGGCCCAAAGCTTGTTTTTTTTTTTTTCAAACACAAGGGCCCTGCAGCCATGAGGCTGACCTGCATTATAAATGGCTCTGGTCCCAGGGTGAGGCTGCCCTTTTACCTGAGGTCCCTCTGATTGGGGTTTTCATCTCCAGAGCGGCCTCCACGCAGCACAAAGCCAGGTGGAAACTCGGCAACTGCGCTGACTTGGTGAGGGAATCCACTCAGGAAGAGGCCAGTGGGGGCCATTCAGAGCCCCTGCTTGCTTTCCAGGAGGAATCTGCAGAAAGAAACCAGAGAGCTCTCACGTGGCCAGCATTGCCTGGGATGCGTTTCATCATGAGGGGTCTGGTCAGTCTACTCACAAGGGTGCCGCCTGCCAGCAGAGAGGAGCCAGGTTGGGTGTAAGACGATTTTCCTCAAAATAGCTGCTTCTTTGTACCTGCCTGCAACACACTTCCTTCTCTGTCTGCTGTCAGTTCTGGGGTAGGCGGCTGTGCTCTTCTGACCTGAGTTCAGTGGTCTGTTGCTTATTTTATCTCCCCAAGCAAAACAAATTTCTCTCCATTTTATCCTATTTCCTACCAGATAGAATCTTTTGTTTTCACTCACTGCCTCGTCAGCTTCCAAGAATTTTTTTCTCCTTGAGACCTGTCGAGACACTCAGGGTTCAGTGGTCTGCGGCCAGGCTCCGGCCCAAGGTCGAGGATTCCCTCCTCTTCCTTCCCAGTATTGTCCAGAATCCTGCGGGGCTCCTGTCCCCGGCCATGAGGGCGGGGCAGTGCCGGCCGCCACAGGCACCCTCCTGCTGCTGGGGGCGCCACCTCGACCTCACCAGCGTCACCACTGCGACCTCACCGGCGTCACCATCGTGGGGTGTGTGCCCTGACTCCTTCTGGAGGATGAAACCTGAAGGCTGAGCAAGAGTAGGTCCCTTTTGGTCCCCAGTTCTCTGCCTGGTTCCGTCGGGAATGGCTGCAGTCTCAGAGGCGATGTCGCCCTCACGGAGTTCAGCAGCCCCTTATCCCCGACTTCTGGCTTTGCCTAGACAGCATGTGTCTCGTGGGATACCCAAGAATACTCAGTTAGGAACACACAGCCTTGCTCCAGTGCCTTTTCAAATAAAGAGAGCTTCTCCCTTGCAATTCTTCCTCCAGACTGGATTTTATCCTAAACATAGGTTTAATCATGTTGCTTTGATTAAAAATCTTCCATGGCTTCCATTACCCATAGGACAAAGTCCGGATGTCCCAGACTGCCCTTAGGAAGGAAGGCTGAGATCTCTGCCCCAAAATCTCCTCAGGGCCACAGCCATAGGCACGGACTTGGATGATTAAAGATGTGTGTTTCTCCAAGAGTGTTCTATAGAACACCAATCTCTGCAGAAGGGTTCGGGGTATTTGGAGGGAAATGTACTGAGGCCAAACACATTGGAAATGTTAGGCAGGCATCTTTCTTGTAGCACCTCCGCCAGGCTATGGTGTACGCCCCCATTCTAACCACATTTGAGCACAGGGCCCATTTTTCCTCAGAAGCACACATTTTGGAAACGTTGTGTTAAAAGGGAAAGAGCTTTCACAGCCAGAAGAGGAGAGGAGGCTCTTTCCAACCACGGCACCCTCTGAACCTAGTTCTCCCTACTGTAAATGAGGCAAAATGCCCAGATGCCCTCACAGGCTGTGCCACAGTGTGTATTACCATAGGTAATGCCCAGATGCCCTCATAGGCTGTGCCATGGTGTGTGTGACCATGTGTGATGCCCAGATGCCCTCACAGGCTGGGCCATGGTGCGTGTGACCATGTGTGCAGCCACTGTGCATGGTGATATTTACTTTGTGTGTGATTGCTGTACTCACACTTGGGGAAGAGGCCCCTGTGTTCAGACAATTTATTTACTGCCTCCTTCGTCTTTGGAAGAGCACTGCATCATCAATGAGCCTCAGCTGTCACAGCCAGCAGAATGAATGGGCATTACCAGAGAGGCAAGGGAGAGAGAGAGTGTGAAGTGATCATGTTGGCTCCTGGCATCATGGCAGGCTTTGCTTTAGGAGACAGCCAAGGGTGGGACATGTGACCTGGTGATGTGGCCGATCTGATTCTGCATTTGTCCAGCCAGTACCCGGCTCAGGCACAGTGTGCCTTGGCCATGAAGCTCTTTCAGTGAAGGACATGCATGGTGTCCAGCCTTGGGTTGCTGTCCAGTGTAGCAGACAGCTTATCAAATAAGCAAAACCAGGGACTGGTATGGTGCATGTTTTCTGTGGAGGGCCAGACAGTAGATACTTGAGGCCTGGTGGGCCTCCTGGTCTCTGTTGTAATGCCCAGCTCTGCATTGCGTGGGGGCACAGAAACATCTGTACTGCATGTAAGTGCAGTGAGGCTGAGCTCCAACGAAACTCTATTTTCAGAAAGGGATGGAGGGTGGCTTTAGACTACAGGCTGCAGTGTGTTAACCCCTGATCAAAACAATAAATATACAATAGAAGGAGAGATGTGTGGTATACTCAGAGCATATGAAGGGGAATTTAATAAATCTGATGTGAGATTTGAAGAGGAGAAGAAATTCGTAAACTGGGGAGAACAGGGCGCTGTAAGCAGATGGGGTTACTGGAGCACGGTCTGAGACGCAGCCAGGTGGAGGAGCTGGGGCCTGCCCTGCTGGCCGGGTCTACTCTGAGACCCAGGGACCGGGCGTTCTGTAGGGAAGCTGGCCTGTGCCCTTAGGTTCTGCAGCCACGTGGCTGCGCTGCCTTCTGCAGCGGGCAACGCCATATGGGAAGTGCTGAGGCTGGAGCGGAGAGTGAACCTCCTGCAACTCTTGTGAGTAAACGGGCGCATCCAGACTGGAGTTGAACACAGGGACAAGGGCTGCGCCTCCAGGCTGCCAGGATGGCCACCTCGTTGCTGAGATGGGACACACAAGACAGCCGAGTGGGCAGTGGGAGGCTGCGAGGTCAGCCTGGCCAAGCTGTGTCCTAGGAGGTAAGGATGGGTCTGTGCTCAGAGGAGAAGCCTGAGTGGAAACTATAAATCTGAGTCATCTTGAAGCCTCTGGAGTGGATCTGTATGCAAGGGAGAAGGTATGGAGCCGCGCTCAGCAAATGCTGCCTGCTTTTGTCAATAAAGTTTTATTGGAACTCTCCTTTGCTTGCACATTGGCTGCCTGAGGCTGCCCTTGTGGGCAGCTGCAAAAGGACCCTACAAGATTGGCCATCTGACCCCCACAGACGAGGCCTGCTGACCCTTGGCACACAGTGAGGAAAGAAAGGGGACTCCGGGCCAATCCTAGAAGCTCCCAAGTTTAATGTGCGAGTGGAAGATCCTGAGATCCAGGGGCCCTGCCTGGGAGTGGCCGGGAGGAAGGTCTGCTTTGGACGTAAAAGAGAACTAGGGGACACAGAATGGAGAGGACCGAGTGACACAGCCAGTGGCAGAAGGAATATTGCAAACAGCGCCTGAAGTAAAAGTTTTGCCTGAATCCCTATAAGTCCCACCATAGCTCCAAGGTTCTCAGTGAAACCTGTCACTGCCACGTGTGCATGTGTGTGTGAATCAAGGAAATATTTGACCAGTGAAATAAGTAGAGAACAAGAATTCCGGGCAGGCAGGAAGGAGGCAGAATGACCTTGAGACGTTCCAGGAGATGTGTTTTCAGAAAGTCTTGGGAGGCTGCTGGCTTCCTTCCCCAGGACACAGGGTAGAGGCAGGAGGCAGCATTACCTGGATCGCAGGAGCGGAGAGCCCAGCGAACTTCTGGACTTTCACAGCGGAGGTGTGGGGGCCCAGCCGTGTTTCTGTGCTTTCTAGTTGTGATTGCTGCCTCCTCTGTCTTGGGTGGGCTTCCTGATGATGGAAACCTGGTCTGGTTGCTCGTTACTGAATCTCCTCACCCCTGGAGCAGTGCCTGGCACACGGAGCTGATGAATCCTCAGAGCAGAAGAAACAGAGACAATCACTTTCTCCATTTTAGAGATAAAGAACCTGAGGTTTAGAGAGCCAAGTGAGGAAGCGAAGGATCCAGACTTCTCCTTGATGGTTTGTTTGCTCCCAATCCCCTCGCTGTGTGGCCCAGGTGGGTCCCACTGTCTTGGGCATCTCCATTGCATGGCTGCGTCCTCTGCCTTGCAAGTCCCCCTTTTATGTTCTGTGCAGAAGTGGCCCCAGGGAGGGCGGCCTCTGACCTCCTGTTTTATGGTGGCTGTGACTTTGGTGTCCAGCTCAGGAGACTTTACTGCTTCTGGAACGCACCCCTCATCCTCTTCGCTGACTCCATCTTCATCCTCTGTTAAGTTCTCACTCATCCTATGGTTCTAGGTGTACACTTGGGGTTGAAATGACATGAACTAAAATGTCACCCCAGTGTGGCTAGCTCTAATCCCTGCCCCTGCTCTTGATCCTTATTAGAAAATTGCTTTTGACATACATGTTTAAAAGGTTGCACAAGCTGCCAAGTGTGGGTGGTGGGGTGGCAGTGTGGGGCAGAGCCGCTCACTTCAGAGTGCTGCCCTTTTATGGTCAAATCACAATCATCAGCAGTAGCTTGGGGAGGAGAGTGACAAGAAGAAAGGCCTTGCCTAAGGGTGGCTTACGATATAAAAGGTGGCATTATTTACCTTGTTTATGGAGTTGATTAAAAATCCTTCAATGGCTCTACTCTTTAAAAGCCAAAGTCTAAATTCTAATCTGCTTTGGAAGCTCAGCTTTCCATCAGGTTTCCCACTTCAGGCTATCTCCTGGTGGGATCACTGTGGGGAGGCCTTGTGTGCTGCTGGTGGCTGTGCAGAGGGACCTGGCCCTTAACCAAATCAAATGCAAGACTGCCTGGGACCCAGTAGAGGGCCTTGTGGACATCCTCAGGCAGGTCCTGGAGGTGATGTGTGTCAGTATGTTCACCACAGTGTTCTGGGTGTTCTGTGGGGGATGTGGACTTGGGGAGTCCTGGATGCTGGCCTCTGAGACCTGGATGGGTGGAAAACAGTGTGCTCGAACCATAGAAAATGTGTCCTGGTGAGAAGCGAAGGACTCGGTGTGCACACAGAGACTGCGGCAGTCTTAAAAACAGCACTTGGTTAAAAAAATGGGCAACAAACAAGATGAAATACACAAGCATTGACATCAATCAAAAATACATGCACGAGAGATCCAAGATGGCTGATTAGCAACAGCTCAGGAATGTAGCTCCCAGTGAAAGCGCAGAGAAGGAGTGGACGCCGCACTTTCTGACGAATTTTTGTTGCCCACAGACCGGGAGATTCCCGGCAGAGGAGCCACACGGGTCGCCAGCGCGACTCTTTTGGCCGGCGCGGTTCTTTTGTCGGCGCCTGGCGCGGCGCTTCCCACTGCGGAGTATACGGGACGGACGGGCTCGGCTGGTCCCATCCCCACAAGGAAAACAGCAAATGGAAGCGCTGAGGACTGAGAGCTTCACAGCAAGCACAGCGAACCCAGGAAGGTCCGGCTCTGAGGGGAAGGGGCGTCCGCCAAAGGAAAACTAAGAAACCGAAAAACTTCATCACCAGGCGGAGAGAGATCCAAGATGGCCACGTAGCAGCAGCTCGGGATTGTGGCTCCCGGTGAGGGCGCAGAGAGTGAGTGGACGCCGCAATTGCAGATGAATACTTGATGCCCACGGACTGGGAGATTCCCGGCGAAGGAGCCACACGGGTGGCCAGTGAGACTCTTTTGGCCGGCGCAGCGCTTCTCGGTACGGAGTGTGCGGGACTGGATGCCCTTTTAGTCGGGCTCGGCGGGTCCCGTCCCCACAGGGACAACAGCGGTTGGAGGCGCTGAGGACTGAGAACAAATGCAGCTGAACCCGGGAAGGCCCAGCTCTGTGGGGAAGGGGCGCCCCCCGAAGGAAAACTAAGAAACAGAAAAAACTTCATCACCAACAAGCCAGACGTCCACTCAGAGACTCAATCTGAAAGTCGGCAATTATAAAGATGACAGGTGGATAGATCCACAAAAATGGGAAGAAACCAGTGCAAAAAGGCTGAGAACACCCGAAATCAGAATGCCTCTCCTCCTACAGAGGATCGCAGCTCCTCATCAGCAAGAGAACAAGGCTTGACGGAGGATGAGTGTGATGAACTCACAGAATCAGGCTTCAGAAGGTGGAAAATAAGAAACTTCTGTGAGCTAAAAGAACATGTACCAACCCAATGCAAAGAAACTAAGAACCTTGAAAGAAGATTTAACGAAATGCTCACGAGAATGGACAACTTAGAGAAGAATATAAGTGAATTGATGGAGCTGAAAAACACAACACGAGAACTTCGCGAAGCATGCACAAGTTTCAACAGCCGAATTGACCAAGCAGAAGAAAGGATATCAGAGGTCGAAGATCAACTCAAT
>PVKP010056883.1:0-10406 GCA_004027715.1 Plecturocebus donacophilus
TCCCACACAATAATAGTGGGAGACTTTAACATTACACTGTCAATATTAGACAGATCAACGAGATAGAAAATTAACAAGGATATCCAGGACTTGAACTCAGACCTGGAACAAGTAAACTTAACAAATATTTACAGAACTCTCCTCCCCAAATCCACAAAACATACATTTTTCTCAGTATCACATTACACCTATTTTAAAAATGACCACATAATTGGACGTAAATCACTCTTCAGCAGTTGCATAGCATTTCACAGGTTTAAATAAAATATTGGTTGGCTGCTTATTTGTTATTTTCATCCCCTGTTCCTTCCTGTCTCCGTTGTTAAGCACAATTATTGGCATAAAAGAGATTTTTAATACCCATTTTTAGACTGTATTCTAGCCTGGGCAATAAAACAAGAATCCCGTTCTCTCTCCCTCTTTCTCTTCCTCTTTCTTTCTCTCTTTCATTCTTTTTTTTTCTTTTTTTGCTCTCTTTCTTTCTCCTTTTCTCTTTTTCTTTCTTTCAAAAAAAAAAAATAGACTACACTCCAAGAAATTGCAACTTTCAGAACACTGAGGATTTCAACCCTTGAGGGGAAAAAGAAAACCTTTTACAGGTTTCTTAAGAGGCAAAAGCAGGTCACAGTCAAAGGATTATTAATCAGAATGCCTTCAGACTTCTCAGCGGCAACTCTAGAAACAAAGGAGCAAAATTCTAAAAGAAAATAATTTCCAATCTAAAATGTTATATCCAGCCAAACTTGCAGTAAAGTGTGCAGGTTAAATAAGGATATTTTTGGACTTCCAAGATCTCAAAACATTCAGTTGCCAAGCATCCATTCTCAGGAAGTTACTAGAGATAGGATACTACCATTTAAAACCTTGATTTATTTAAAACCAAGGACAAGAAGGACATAGAATGTAAAGTACAGAAGATGCAACTTGTGTGAGAAATGGTGAGGACGACCAGAAGATGATGAAGGGAGAGCCTGAGTAAGAGTTGCACATGCACAGAGGCAACCAGCCCATATGGCAGCCAGTGAGAAAATTCCAGAAGAGACTTTAAGAAGATGCCATTGAAGTTACACCTGATACAGCTGAATGTCTAGAGTAGATTTAGACAATTGATGGGAAGTTTGGGATTAAAAGACACAGAAAACCATAGTAAGGAAAAAGTTAAATGAGCGTTATCTCCAGGAAAAACTTAAAATTGTTCAGAGAAAACAAAAGTAATCACAGTTTACTACTACATGGCTTAGCCATGAATAAGTCATAATGTTAACTGTTGAATATTGTGCATTTAAAAAGTTAAACCAAGGAGATGAAGTGTATCTCTTTATCCAGCAAGTTAAGTGGAGATCAGTCAAGAGAAGCTTAATTTGTAATCTTAGATTTTTCACAAACTATTTGCTTTCCTGAACAATTTAAACATTGTTGAAGATAACTGTAGACTCTCCACAGTTTACAGTTAAAATGATGCCTGTATTATAAACAACCTTATACTTACTTCAAGAGCCTCAACTATTATTGTTTCTGGTAGAATTGTTTTTGTAATTTTAATAACTCCCCTAAGTACATCAACACTCTCAACACATTTTATTAAACATTTATGTCTTTTTGTCTCTTACGTGGTTTTTGAAGATACTTTTATTGAGTAGCTTTTAAGTACATTGTACGTCACCAGTTTTTGGACATTGAACAGCTTTACGATATTAGGAGCAGTGTTTAAATGGTGTGATACAAATGCTTGTGCACCCAGTTTCACACTTGATGAAGACTCCTCAGACTGGACAAAGTCCACCTTTGTGAAAGCTGCCAGTACACAGTCCTTCTGGTTGCTGGGCCTCTGTGAGACTAGGCTGCCTAGGAGGTAGAACAGAGTCATTACTACCACTGAGTAGCCTTTTTATATCTCCACTCCATCTCTTGATTGATACCCTTTAAAAAAAAAGTTTTAGAAGACTTTTTACTATGGAAAATTTCAAATGTGTATAAAAATAGAGATGATAATGGAATGAACCCTCATATATTTACCACCCAGCTTCAACAATTCCTAACGGTTTTGTCTTATGAGTTCTTATACCCTCTGAGATGTCCCCAACAATCTTTGCCTCCTGGTATTCACACCTCTTTGTAGTCTCTTTCCAAGTTATACTAAGATTGGTCTGTTTGAGCAGTAGAACATGGTGCATATAAAATCGGGTATCTGTTTCAATATTATGTTATTAAATACACTGTGGCTTCCATGTTGGTCTTTTACTCTTGCTGGGATCATTTGCTCTGGGATAAGCTCCTGACACAGTAGGAGCAGTCCTATGTAGACACTTATGTGGTTTATGGCCTTTTGTGAACAACCAGGCAAGAAAGACTAGAAGCAGATTCTCCAGCCCCAAGCAAAGGCAAAACATTTCTAAATATTTCAGTGTGTAACTCTGAAAGATAAGGACTCATAGAAAAGAAAAGGAAAAATTATTATACCATTTTAACCCCTAAAAATAATATAAACAACAATCCCTTAATACCATAAAATACCCAGTTAATATTTAAACTTCCTTAGTTATGACATATATATTTCTTTTTTTATAGTTTGTTAGGATCAAAATTGCAGCTGGTGGATATGTCTCTTAAGTCTCATTTAGTCTGTAGGTTTCTTCTGTATCTTTTTTTTTCCTTTCAGTTTATTATTTGAAGAATCCAGGTAGAATGCTTTACATCTTTCCTCAGCCTGCATTTTGCTGACTGCATCACTGTGGTGTCATTTGAACGTGTTCTTCAGTTCCCTCCCCTGTGGAATGGTAGTTAGACCTAAAGGCATTTTGTACCAGCATCCTTAAAGTCAAGTAAATTGTGTGCTTCTGGTATTAAAGGTGTGAGATCTAGCCCATAATATGCATCGTTGTTGGACAGGTTCATTACTTGTTTCATTTGTCTATTTTATTTTTTTCGTAGCTCCTGTTAGTTAGGCATTAAATGCATTGAGGAAGAAAATAGATTATCAAAGTTGATAATGCAAATACTGCATATCAGATTAGTAGAATGCAGCTAATTTCATGCTTAGGTGAAAATACATAGCTTTAAATGCATATGACTTTTATTAAAAGAAGATGGAAAATTACTGAACTAAGCATCTCAAGAAATTAGAAAAGGAACAAATTAAAGAGAATAAGTAGAAAGAAGAGTGGAAACTTAAAGCTTAGAAACTTAGGAAATAATATACAGTAGAGGAACAGCAAAGTCAAAGTTCATGGGAAAAATGATAAAATTGACTAATCTAGAAAATAAGGAGAGTCACAAATCCATATAAGGAGTGAAAGGTGGAATCATTACAGATCCAGATCTTAAAAGATAGTATGTCACAAATATGTGAAATTATAAAGTAGAATACAAACATTGAGTACAGAGGCCCAACAAAGCCAGAAGTTCTTTGGATAAAGTCAACAAAATAAAAAAAAAAACGCTTTCCTAAATAGTAAATAATGGTATGAAAAAGTTTAACTATTTAAAAAACCTCATATAATCTACATATAATCTTTTTTGAAATAGTCAAACTGATAGAGGCAGGGTGTAGAATGGTAGTTGCCAGGGTCCAGTAACGGGAGAAATGAGGAGATGCTAATTAGTGGGCATAAAGTTTCAGTTATGCAAGGTGAATAAGTACTAGAGATCTGCTATATAATGTGCCTGTAGATAACAATACTGCATTGTACACTTAGAAACCTATTAGAAGGGTAGATCTCATGGTTAAGCGTTCTTACCACAATGACATAAAGATAAGATTAAAAGTGAATATTATAAATGATTTAAAATCATTACACACAGACACTCACACAGTCAAACATAAACACAGACTTCCAGGCATAGATGACTTTGCCAGTGAAAGTGAAGCAACATACCAAACTTATTTCATGAAATCAGCGTCATCTTGATATGAAAATCTGACAAAGATATTACAAAGAAATGTTACAAACCAAATAATCTCATTGATAAAGATGTAGATTTATAAGTGAAATACAGCAATATGTAGAATAATATATTAAAAATAAATTGGTTTATTCCAGGCATGTGAAATTGGTTTAGTATTTGAAAATCATTTAGATTCACCACACTTACAGGAAAAAAGGTGATAAGTTATGATTCTTTCATTAGATACAGGAAAAAGATTTGATAAAATTTGTCACTGTCTTGATAAAACTCCTTAGAAAACTAGGAATGGAAGGGAACTTCTCTAATCTGACAAAGGGTTTCTAAAAAAACCCTCCCAGCAAATATCTATATTTAATAATAATTTTGAAAGCTTTCCCTTTGAGATCTGAAACATGACACAGATGCCTGTTGTCACCACTTCTGTTCAGTGTCATACTGGAGGTCTTAGCCAGTGTAAGGAGGCAAAAAAAAAGAAGTAGCTGTTACAAGGATTGGAAGAGAGGAATTAAAGTTTATTTATGAAGTTTATAAAAATTTATTATTTGCTGTTGATATGATTGGGTATAACAAAAATCCAAAAGAATTACAGGATTAGAATCAAAAAGTGTTTAGAGACCGAGCACAATGACTCACGCCTGTAACCCTAGCACTTTGGGCACCTGAAGCAGGAAGATTGCTTGAGTCCAGGAGTTCAAGACCAGCCTGGGCAACATAATGAGAAATCTCGATGAAGATTTCTACATCTCCAAAAAAATTAAATAATTAGCTGGACACAGTAGTGCATGCCTGTAGTCCCAACTGCTCAGGAAGCTGAGGCAAAAGGATATCTTAAGCCCAGGAGTTCGAGGTTGCAGTGAGTCATGATTGCGCCACATTGCACTCCAGTCTTGGTGACAGTGTGAGACTCTGTCTCAAAAAAAGCATATTCAGCAAGGTTGATGGTTTTAAGGTCAATATTAAAAAGAAAAATTGCATTTCTATATGTTGTTTTCTTACAAAAGCTAGAAAATCAATTTTAAATATTTAAATAAGGCATTTCAGGGTAAATTCTAAAGCAAAGAAAAATTAAATACTTAAATAAATGGAGAAATATCCCACATTTATAGAGTCAGACTGCTTAATATTATAAAGATGTTGGTTCTTTCCACATTCATTTGTAGATTTAATGCAGTCCCAATCATAACCACATATGCGTGTGTAATTTGACAAGTTGATTCCCAAATGTGACTGGAAGTGCAAAGACCTGGAAGAGCTAGATATTCTTATGGAATTATTAAGAGTTCTTCGAAAACTAATAATTAGGATAATGTGATATTGTTGCAAGGATAGACAGGCAAATCAGTGAAACACAATAGCAAGTTCATGACCAGTCCTGTATATACTTGAACACTTGGTTTAGGACACAGATGTCACTATGTGGCAGTAGGAGAAGGATGATCTAAAAAATGAATACATGAATAATGCTGAGTCAACGTGATATAATTCAAGACAAAACTGAAACTGTATCTTTACCTCATGCCATACAGAAGAATCAATTTTATGTGTATTACCTGAAATAAATGTGAAGGCAAGCCAGCAGAGTCCTAAAAGATCACATAGGAGAGAATATCTTTATTGTCTTGGGATAGGAAAGGACTTTGTTTTAGGTGTATTTCTAATAGATGGCTGGACTTTTTTTTTAATGACAGCCTACCATTTATTTATTTAATTTTTTGCTTCTCTTGTTTTCATGTTCCTAGGCAGCCTACCATTGAATGGACTCTCTCTCTCTTTATGTGTGTGTATATATATACACACACACACACAAATACACACACACACACACATATTTTTCAGAGACAGGGTCTTGCTATGTTGCCCAGGCTGGAGTGCAGTGGTACAATCACAGCTGATTGCAGCTTCAACCTCCGGGGCTCAAACAATCGTCCCACCTCAGCCTCTCAAGTAACTAGGACTACAGGTACACACCACTATTCTTGGCTAATTTTTTAAATGTTCTGTAGAGATGGGGGTCTGTGTTGCCCAGACTGGGACTTTATATTTTAAATTTAATCTTTGGTTTTTAATACATAACTTTCATGTATATTATGACTTGATCTACATGTATTATGACTTGATATATTCAAAGTTTTAGGTTGAACCATGGGAAATTGATATTCAACCACTTTTGACCTATGAAAATGACAATTTCATAAAGTTTGACCTAATAAATCTTGCTGTTAGTATCTTTTTCATTTTTTTCTTCCTTTCCTGCTTTTCTGATTGTTACAGTTTCAACTGGTAAAGTTTGAGTATTCATGTTTTTTTCTTGGTTTGGAAGCCATATACTTTTTTCCTTTAGTAGTAAGACCTGGGTATATTGTAATTGTCAAGGTATGGATATCTTTATGTATCTACATGTTCAGTGTACATAGTGTACTTTTGATGTGAGCATTGATATTATTATTCAGTTGTGGAACATTTCCTAGCTGCAATCTCAAATACTGCTGCTTTACTGTTTCTTCCAGTCTGTTCTTTTGGAGCTGCTTATATTCATATGCTAGAGCCTCTCAATCTATACTCTTATTTTTTCTGTTTGTTCCTTTTCAAATTGTCTGAGGGTAAATTTCCCATTAATATCTTGATAGTGGCAAAGTCCAAGTCTGGCTCTGCCATTTACTGGCTATGTGGTTTAGGAGGAGTTGCCTGACTTTTCTATGCCTCCTGTCCTTATCTCTAAGATAAGGAGAATTAAAAGGGTGATTATGAGGATTTGTAAAGTGCTTTGCACACTTCCTGGAATCTAAGATAGAGAGAAGGCCTCTGTTCAAGGAGTGAGCTGCAAGTCCCTGTTTGATTGACTTTTTTTTTCTTTTATTACTCATTGCCTGACTTCCAAAGTAGATTCACAATGAAGTGCCAAGTGGTAAATATTAGATAGTATTTTCTTATGCCCCAACTGTGCCGGACAGAGGTACTCAGATGCTTTTCATTCCTGTTCCCCAAGATGGAGGAAGAATGGTATGGCATGGCCCCTAGAGTGCAGCTTTTTCACCACCTTTTGGAATCCAGAGAAGCCTTGCTTATGTTCTAAGACATGGGCTTAACTGGTGTGTAGGTGGCAGTGTCCAGATCATCCTGTCTGCCAGTAACTTCTGCTGCCTTATACAGTCTCCAAGGGCACGTTTCCTTAAGAAAACTGGAGGGCAGAATGCCATTATTACACTGTTTAGAAGAGTTAAATAGAAATAACAGTCCCTGAATAACTTTTCTAATGTGTGATCTTAGGGAAGAAGGTGTAAGACAGATTCCAAATCATCTAGTAAGCCAAATCCATCCTATATAGTCTTCGATATTTAAGAAGTAATTTTAATAGCATTTATTGAATGTTTTATTATATACCACTATTATACACATTGTCATATTCAAGCAGTTGGGCAAAGTAGTAGTAATGTGCTCAGTTTACAAATGGGGGAACTTGGACTTAGGGAAATTAAATGATTTGTCCAAAGTATATATAGTTAGTAAGTGACCCAAGTGAAACTTGAACCTAGGTTTCAAGGACAAAATATGTGCTCTGAATCACTGTGCTTTACATTTGCTTTATGTAAATCTTAGTTGATCTTCTCCAAATGAGAGTATACAGAGGATAAATTTTGTAACATTGCCAAACACTGCCTGGCAGGTAGCCAGACATCTTATGAAGTATTGAGTTGTCATTGATAAATGCTAGTAACCGATGAAATATAATGGGAGAAAAAGAATACGTTGAAAATCATAGCTTTCAGGGACATGGAGAAGAGCATTGGATTATATATGCATTGTCACCTTAATTGGAAATTTCTTCTTTTATTGGCTCTTCTTTCATACTGTAGTTTTTGACATATATGTGGATGATTGATGAGTGGTACAAGTTTTATCATAAGTTGTGGACTCAACTTATAGTTCTAGTAAGCTACTTACTAGCTGCTATCATGAGCAGTCTACTTTATTTCTTTAAGTTTTGGTTTCCTCATCTATAAAATTTGGAGAGTAATACCTCTGTCTTAGGGTTGTTATAAGCGTACATGGGATAATATATTTAAACCTCTTAATGCAGTTTCAGGTACTTAATAAAAAGTCAGCAGGACCTTTTCAGGCCAGTATCCTGAGATAGGATAAATAGAATAGGACTGAAATAGGATAAATAGAATAGAACTTTTTTTAGAGACAGGGTCTCACTTTGTTGCCCAGGCTGGTCTCAAATTCCTGGGCTCAATTGATTCTCCTGCCTCAGCCTCGCAAAGTGCTGGGATTGCAGACGTGAGTCACTATATCCAGCCAGAGTAGGACTATAACAATTGAAAATTTTTAGTAATAGTAAATACCAAGTGACTTCTGTAGTTCTCTATTTCTGAATTGTTAGGTGTGGCTATGTGTTATTTAATGATGGGGGTGTCTTCTGAGAAATAGACTGTTAGACAATTTTGTCATTGTGTAAACATTATAGAGTGTACTTACACAAATCTGGATGGTACAGCCTACTACACACCTAGGCTATATGGTATAGCCTATTATTCCCAGTCTGTAAACTTGCATAGTATATTTCTGTACTAAATATTGTAGGCAATTGTAGTATAATGGTGTTGGTGTATCTAAACATAGAAAAGGTACAGTATAAATAAGATGAAAAATGGTATACCTGTATGGGGCACTTACCATGAATGGAGGTTGCAGAAGTGGAACTTGCTCCGGGTGAGTGAGTGAGTACTGAGTGAAGGCCTAAGACATTACTATGTACACTACTGTAGACTTTAACAACACTGTACACTTAGGCTCTACTAAATATATTTTGCAGATCAAGTAATTATGCTAGTATGTTGATGGTGGCAACAGTGACACTAGGCAATAGATATTTTTCAGCTCCATTATGATGATATGGAACTACCATCATATATGTGGTCCGTTGTGGTGGGGGTGCTATTGAAGCTCAGAGGGTGAATGCCCTGGGTATCCACCACATTCCACTGGCAACCACGCAGTTCAGTATGAGGGAGAGGAAAACACGTGAAAGTACACTGGTACCAGGGAGGGAAGTTTCTTCCTCCTGTTTTGTCCCTCCAGCACCTTCTACTGACAAGAGCTCTGCATGCGTCATGTGTACTGCAAAGGATAAATGCTTATAGGGGCCAGTTCCATTATCACAGTGCAGGTAATGAAAGGTGTAGTTGGAACTAAGAGGCAATAAATTGATGATGGGGATACTACATGGCAATGATGAGTCATCTCCAAGAGCTAATGTATTATGTGTTTGTGGATGCTTATATTTTAAAAATTCTTGTTTTAGTTTATAAGATGGTAAACATTAATAGCCATAACCCACATAAACAAAAGCTCTTTGGGGTCCTCAACATATATATGTAAAGGGATTATAAATCAAAAAGTTTGAGAACTATTGCTTTATAGTATTCCCTTTAAGTAAAGTTCAAAAAAAATCAGGCAAAGCTCATCAGTAGTACTAGAAGTCCTGTAGAGTGGTTACCTTGAACAGGGACACAAAGGAAGCCTCTGGGGTATTGGTCATGGTCTGTTTCTTCATCTGAGTGCTGACTACTTGATGCTTTCACTGTGGAAATTCATTCAGCTGTACACTTAGATTTGTAACTTTTTGTATGTATATATTTCAATAGAAAGTGAAGACTCTACTCTCTCTTCCTAACCTATACCTTGCTGTTAAACCTATGTGTAACTTTTAGAAATTAGCATAAACTTATACTGGCTAGTTTTCATAACTGAGGATAAAAGTCTCAATTAGGCCAGTGTGGAAGAAACCTTCCTCCTGAACATGGCCTGTGGCCTTTCAGCTCATCCACCGCTCTGTGTTCTATGAACTCATCCCCCTACCCACTTCAAACCCCAAAATGCACAAGGACAGGTGGTTTCTTGATTGGAAAAGCTTAGCTAGAATGTTAAAATAAAGGCTCTTTGGTTCTTCTAAAGTGCCTTGTGGCTCTTCCAGGTTAGGGGTATGTGTTTGTGTGTGTGGTTGTTTAATATTTTCTCTGTTTTCTCATTGGTTTTGAGAGAATATTATCTTTCATGAATTTGTTACATTGCTGATTAGCCGTTTGATTTAGAAAATCATTTTCTTTTTATCATCTGTTCTTCTGGATCCTAATATTGCTTCTCTCGCTAATTCTTCCATCTAGTTTCTTTCTAGTGTTCTTATAATCTTACTTTACATACAGTTTTAGAATTTTATTCTTTAACATATTATACAAGAAGTAAATATGGGTTATCACTTCTCTTCTGCAGAACCTGATGTCTCCACATTTTTCTTTCTTTCTGTTGCTAGCCATAGATATGGCTAACTACCATTTGTACACTGTACATTTTGCCTAATCATCTTCCATACATCACTTGATTTTATTGTTTTGTTTTGGTAAGCTAGCAGCTATATAGTCACCTTGGCTGTTTTCTGCTTTTCAGTTCTACGATAATAATAAGTAAGATATACTTGGGAAAAGAGATTGTATATGGCA
>PVKP010056884.1:0-10405 GCA_004027715.1 Plecturocebus donacophilus
GCTGCTGATCTCCACTCACAGGTGGTGTGGCCCCCCGAGTCCAGATGCTCTTCACCAGCTCTTCAGTGTCCTGTCTCTACTTCTCGGATCCTGCACCTCAACACAGCATAAGGGACACCCCACGACCCTGTGGGGACCCAACAGCCCTACAGAGATGGCGATGGCACAGCAGGCCAGACAGAAAAAGTCTATAGGGAGGCACCTGGGTTTGAGGTGCTTGAGGGGCCAGATTGATGGTCTGATGGGCAGGTAGAGAGAAGGGTCTGCAGCTGGGGAGGGGCCAGGGTTTCATGAGACCACGCAAGGAGAGGGGACCCAAGGGAAAGAGCAAAAAACTGGATCCTGGGAACTGGACACTGTGATTTTGAAACAGCTCCATTTTCTGGGGTATATGACCTGGTTCTTTGTCATGGCCGAGAAAGAATTCACGACACAGACACACTGAGAAGTGGGTTTAGGAGTGGAAAGTGTAATAGACAGGAAAGAAGAGAGAGAAAATCCTTCCTCATGCTGAGAAAACGGGTTGCCCAAGAGAGGTTCTCCGGTTAGTAGTGGATCGCAATCTGTTTTGTACAGAGGCTGGAGGTGGTGATTGATTTACACAGGACTCAGGGGATTGGTTTGACCAGGTGTTTCATTTACATAGCCATGAAAAGACTGACCCTCCAATCCTGGTCTTTCATTATGCAAATGTGGCCTCCACCTGGTGGTGGCCAGGATACCTGTGCCCGAGGTTTTACCTGGAGGCTGCCATGACACCTGTAAAAGTGGTGACAAGGAAAAGAATGGGAACCACCACATTGGATGTACCTGGCTTCCAGGTACTGCTGCTTCTAGTTTGCATATCTATGCCTAAGTTTTCGGGCTGCTTTCTGTTAGAGAAGAAATGTTTTGGGGCTGCTTTTTATTAAAGGAAAATTCCACTGAGAACTTGTACTCTTTCTAGCTGCCTAAAAATAATTTTTTAATAACTCCTGTATTATTTCCTCCCTCAGGAGACGTAATCATAACTGCTGTTAGGGGGTGTTGGACCAATGATTCTTTCTGGCTATTTCCTGCTGAAAGAGGGTGTCATGTGGGTGAACTGCAGTTGGGGCTCCTGCTGAGGTTGATCTAAGGCTTCTTTGAAGAATGGTATGTCCATGTGTGGCTGGCTCTGTTTGTGGCACCATTTGGAGTTTGATTGCTTCTAAGTGAAAAGAGATAAATTTTACAAGAAGGTTGAAAATATAGGGTTAGCATATGAGTATTAAGATTATCACTATTAGGAATCCTACAGACCATACTATGACAATAGTGTTTTGATACCTGTTAGTTCCACCAATGAATTGTAATACTTGTTTGCTTCCACTAGATGTCGCTGTACATTACCAGAAGCGTTTATATAACAGTTAACATTTCCTTTGAGAAAAACATATTATTTCCCCCTTGACTTGCTATTAGGGGATAATTTTAGGTTTAGGTCATTTTTTTTTTATAATTTGTGATACAATTGGGATAAATACATTATTGGGTGGCTAAAATAACTTTAGTGTTAATCTTGGCAATTCCTTTCCTTTAGTTATTAAATTCTTTAATTATTAAATTCTTTCATGACTTTCACAGACCCTCTTACAACATACTCCAACTTTCTGACTTGTCTTAAACATCTTTCCTTTAAACAACCAGTTCCTTTAAACAACCAATCATTTCCTTTTAGGACAATAATTTACTATCGAAGATCCTTTCTTATATAAATCTCTTTCTTTATAACCTTCTTTCCATAGCTTAGAGTGCACCATATTACAAATCTTCAATAAAAAGTTCCAACCAACTTAGTGATAGTAAAACTTTCATCCTTACTTCTTTTCTGTAACTATTATTCCTGCTATAAGCAAAACAAACTTGACAAAATCCTTCCTGCAGTTATTAATCCTGTCATAAAGATGATAATTAGGCAAAACATTACAGCAATTCAAATTTTACAGCCAGAATTCTACATCGTGGGTGCCACAGTGCATAGTTCTATTGCAAATAATGGCATGACTATAACAATTCCCACAAAAGTGGTGTAGTAAATAATTTCCGTTTAAAACTTTACTTGCCAAGATATAACATTTCTTTTGGGGGATTTACAGAGTTACAAATGCAGTCTCATGTATAATTAAAATCTCCCTGCAAACATGCATTAAAAAGAAGTTCTAATATTCGGCAGTAAATTTTGAGAGGAAAAGCAGAAATGATAAAGAGTGTCTGGTGAGGCAGGAATGGGGCTGAGTAAGATAAGTAGCCCTCACTCATTTACTTATCTTTTGTGATTTTCGATTTAAGATCTTCTATTTCTCCACACTGCTATTCAGGACGTTCGTCTGGGCTGTCAGGGGTTGCTCCCTCAGCTCTTCAGGCTTTGACTTGAGTGTGATGTATTCAGAAGTTGATACCTGTAGCTTTTACTGCTGAGGGGGTTGAAAGAACTATGTAGAGCCCTTCCCAGCTTGGCTTAGGGAAGGAGGGAGAGATGAGTTTTCACTACTACCAAATTTTCTTGCTAAGTAAAGGTAGTCCAGTTTCCTGAGATTGGGCTTTTGCTAGTTGTATCAATTCCTGTTGGATGTGAGCTAGAAAGGTTACATGCTTAACCAACTTCGAGGTTTTCTGTCTGAAAACAATCTCTGAGCACATTGATAAGCTTTATCCTTTCCTTATCTGCTTCCTGCAGAGCTGCTTGCTTTTCAGCTGTGTTTAGAGTTTGGTTTAGGAGCAGCATAACATCCTTCCATGTGAGGTGAAATGCTTCAGTTAAATTCTGGAAAGCTTCTATATACCTATTGAGATTGTCAGAAAATTGGCGTAAGTCTTCCTTTGCTTGCCTAAGGTTCTGTAATGAGAAGGGAATTTGAGGTGACCCCAAATAAGGGGAATTCTCAGATGGTTCCCTTGAAAATTGCCTTTCTAATTCTGAGAGATTACTTTCTATAGGCCTGCCTGATATGCCTGTTAAAAAAGCTGGGTTGATCTTACAATGTTTGCAAAGGTTTAGTAAAAATGCCATGCCCTTGTGCAAAAGAAAATGAGTCACTTTTCTCTTCCAAGTCCTGAGGTTAAAGGAGTTCCAGTGTTTCAGAGTACATTCCAGAGGGGTGCAAGCTGAAGCTGGTCTGGTACCCATCTAGAAAAAGAAGTGAGAATAAAAGTGTCCTTTTAGTCTCTATTCTTTCATTGTGACCCAGGATGGAGGGGAAGACAGTGGAAGCGTCCTTCCTACTGTTTTCTCTCCTTGGTTCCTGGGTCCCAGCAACGTGTTAAATGTGCCACCCATGGTTGTAGGTGTGGCCCTCCAAGCCATGGAACTGGATAAATTAAGCGATGGGATTAACCACACTTTATCCACACAACCTTAGCTTATCCACCTTATGTGATCCTCTTTGACATCCCAAATTTGTGTGATCTGCCTGGTTCCCCAAAAAATGGATCTCCAAAGAGACTATGCTGTCTTTGGGCAAGGCTCCTTTAACGGAGGCAAAGTGCTAGATTACCTGCTATTAGGGCCCATGCTAAAACATTTACCCTTCGCAAAATGGTTCCAGTTAACATCCAAACTTAAAATCCCCTTGCTAATTAAGTACTGTTCTAATTGGAGACAAATAAACAAGGGAAACTAATGACAGTTTTTCTTGCTGATGGGACAGTATCAGAACTAAAGTTTCACTATGGAGGACATTTTACTCCTAGCTGTTGAAGACGGAACTTTCCTGTTCACAGAAGAGGCTTTTCTAGTGGCACGAAAAGGAAGAATTTGGAAGCTGCAGTGTTTACCGTAAAAACCAACAGGGTGCCTGATGAAGAGGATTTCTATTCCCACTAGGTGATGCTGCTGGCTTGGAAATATCATGTGCTCACCAGAGACAGGATAGAGAGTGAAACACTTATTGGGTTACTACCTGTGGCATTTGCCAATCTTTCCTAACAGGACTGTTTCCCTCCCACACATGCACACACAGAGAGGAAGGGAGACATAGTGACTGTGGGTAGAAAGGAAAGGAAAATTTTGCAACAGGATAGCTAGAGATCCATTACCAAAACCTGGACAGGTTATCGGAGCCTGGGTTCAGTCCAGAAGCCTTTGAATAACACCAAGGTGTGCCCTGGCCAGAAATTTTCAGTTGCCCCAAGACTTTTCCCAGCCTCATACGATGTTGAAGTTCTCCATGAAAGGAAACTGGTATGCAGAGAAACTTGAGATTAAAGGACAGATTTGAGGTTTGCTCTATGCTCACCACTTTGATGTTTCTATCTTCCATTCTGATTCGGATCCCGGATGAGCTCCCAAAATGAAACAGCTCCATTGTCTGGGGTATATACCCTGGTTATTTGTCATGGCCGAAAAATAATTCACAACATGGAAAAACACAGGGAGTGGGTTTAGGAGCAGAAAGTTTAATAGAAAAGAAGAGAGTGAGAAAAAGCTTCCTAATGCTGAGAAGGTCACCCAAGAGAGGTCTCCAGTTTGTGGTAGAACGCAATCAGTTTTGTACAGAGGCTTGAGGAGTCAGTGATTGATTTACATAGGGCTTAGGGGATTGGTTTGATCAGGTGTGCCATTTACATAACCTGCAAAAAGACTGGCCCTCCCATTCTAGTTTTTTTATCATACAAATGTAGCCTCCACTTTGTGGCACCCATCATAACTGTACATGTGCTTTAACCCGGAGGCTGCCATGACACTTGTAAATGCGGAGACAAGGAAAAGAGGGTGAGAACTGCTGTACTGAATTACCAGGCTTCTAGGTACAGCGGCCAGCATTTACATATAAAAGCTCCCAGTTGGCATATCTATGCCTGAACTTTCAGGCTGCTTTCTATTAGAGGAAAAAATCATTTGGGGCTGCTTTTTATTAAAGGAAAATTCCACCAAGAACATTTACCCTTTCTAGCTGCCTAAAATAATCTCTTAATAACTCCTGTATTAATTTGGCCAAGTGAGAAGTCCTGTAAAGGAGACCAAAAAACACTATTGAGCCTTGCACTAAACAAGGACCTTTGTCCTGGAGAGAGGACAGAATGAGGGGGTGGGGAGGGGGCCCAGGAGGTCACACCATTGATCCCCCTGTTCCTGGGAAAGTGGAAGGAAGGTCATCCAATAAGAGTGAGAAGGTGGACACAATGAGTAAGGATGAAGAGAGTGACATGGGTCTAGAAATGTTGCTGAGGTGTCCAAAGAAAACTAATACAACTTGCAAAAACTGTCACTAAGACTTCAAAGAGGCCTAAATCAGTCACATGGCAGCATTTTCTTTCATGGTAATCAGCTGCCAGATTGCAGAAAGCCCTGATGCCAGCCTAAGGGGTGTGGGTTTCTCCTCTAGGCCCGCAGGTCCCCAACCTCACTGCTCAGAAGACTCTCCTGGAGATCCTCTGTGAAACACAGATCCCCCCGACTCACTGCCCAGAGACTCAGATTCCCTGGGTGGGGAGGTCTGAAGATCTATATTTTTAATCAGCTCCCAAGTGATTCCCATGTAGTAGATAAGCGTCAGAACACTGAAGCTTTTTGAATATCTTCAGAAATATTCAAATGAAAATGACAAGGCTGGAAATCTGTTTTTGGAAGACGGTGAAGTAGGTTGGAGAGAGCAGGAGCCAGAGGCAGGGAGGTGAAGTAAGAAACTGCTATTGTTGTCCAGGGGCATGAATTAGAATGGAGAAGAACACCGGGGTGGGGGAGACACGGGGAAAGAGGAGGATAGAAGTTCTGGCCGTTCCAGTGTGGATGCCCACCCAAATCTAGATGTAATCGAGCAAAGGCAACTAGAACAAACAGGAATCCTTGCCCTGGTGAAATATACTTGAACTGGATTAGAAATGTGGCCAGTGGGTATTAAGCCTTAGCTACAGTGCCCCGTGGAGGTCTCTGATGGGCTCCAGGCTCACCAGCTCCTGTCAAAGAAGACTGAGCAAAGTGCCTCTTATGGAATGTTCTGGGACCTTGAAACAGACACCCATATATCCCGTGACTTTCATGCTTTCCAGGACACCTATGGGGAAGAAATTTTACTTAATCACAGTTGGGATTCGACACGGGTTGACCAGTCTGATGTATATTGAGTTTATGAAGGTAGCTGAAGTAGAGTGAGAGCCAGGTGCCTCTGAAATAAAACCACATTGAGGGAAGAGGCTGTGAATGTGGATAACCCTGGACACAAGGCAAAAACACCATAGGGAGTAGAGGTTGTGGGTTAGTTCAAGACTGTTCATTTACCTGGCCCAGGCCCATGTCAGGGTATTTGTGTTCTCAAGAACAGAGTAAATAACAACCTAGAAGCTCTGCTTTGGAACATTCCTCTGATTGGGCTGTTCTCTAGGGACAGTTGGCTCTTTTCTGCCTTCTGTGGAGGAAAAGCGTACTGGTGGCTGAGGTCCAAAGGAAAGGCTGCAGGCGGTAGCGTGGAAATTGACCTGCAAGCAGCAGAAAAAGAGGGGGCACAAATAGAGAGGTGACGAGGCACAGCCAACAGCTGGTTATCTGTGAGCCCCTCAATGGATGTGACAACACAGTGCAGAGGAGGAACTTAGGGAAATTCTACTACTCATGCATGTAGGGGCTCTGGATATTATGTAAACAGGATGATTTTGAGTTTTTGTAGGCAAGGCCAAAAAATCCATAGCTTACTTGCAGAATAAGTCATGTCAGGCTCACTTTATTTTCTTTATATATTTATGAAATATAGTTATTGGATTAATAGACCATGAGAATGTCATTGTTTATATATATATGTTAATTTCAAGAAATTATTTGAGCAAATTTTTTATTCTTTGCATCAGGATAGAGGATTGAAAAGATAAGGTAGTGTCACCGCTGATTAAATATTCTTTGTCCAGGCCAGGTGATGCTGGTGGCTCATGCCTGTAATCTCAGCACTTTGAGAGGGCGAGGTGAGTGCATCACAAGGTCAAGAGATCGAGGCTATCCTGGCCAACATGGTGAAAACCCATCTCTACTAAAAATACAAAAATTAGCTGGGCGTGGTGACGAGGGCCTGTAGTCCCAGCTACTTGGGAGGCTGAGGCAGAAGAATTGCTTGAACCTGGGAGGCGGAGGTTGCAGTGAGCTGAGATCACACCACTGCACTCCAGCCTGGTGACAGAGCGAGACTCAGTCTCAAAAAATATAAATAAAAAATTAATATTATTTGTCCAAAGGCTGTTAATAACTTATACGTAAGATTTCTTTTAAATGTGCTACAAACTGGTAAGCTTGTGTGCCTCCTGTTCTCAATACTATTTCTATAGTTTCAGTAATGCCCTGATCCACTGGCCTAATCACATCATTCCTTTTTTTTGTTTTTTGGTTTTTTATTGTTGTTGTTGTTGTTGATTTTCTTGGGTTTTTTTGTTTGTTTGTTTGAGATGGAGTTTCACTCTTGCTGACCAGGCTGGAGTACAATGGCACAATCTGACTCACTGCAACCTCCACCTCCCAGGTTCAAGTGATTCTCCTGCCTCAGCCTCCTGAGTAGCTGGGATTACAGGCACCTGCCACCACGCCCAGCTAATTTTGAATTTTCAGTAGAGACAGGGTTTCTCCATGTTGGTCAAGCTGGTCTCAAACTCCCGACCTCAGGTAATCTGCCTATCTCGACCTCTCAAAGTGCTGAGATTACAGGCATGAGTCACCGTGCCAGGCCATCATTCCTATTTTCAACATCTAGAAATCAATTCCATAAAGAGAATGTCTAAGAAATAATAATCTCTTGGCCAGGTGCGAGATTAAAAAAAAGAAAGAAAGAAAGAATAATCTCAAATGCTATTCCACTTTCCTCTTCCCCAGTCCAGCCTAGGGTGAACGTCTCCCCCTCTAAGAAGGAACTCCTGCAGTACCACAACCTGCTTGTCTGCCACATGACAGATTTCTACCCAGGCACATTCAAGTCCACTGGTTCCTGAATAGACAGGAGGAAACAGCTGGGGTCATGTCCACCAACCTGATCCGTCATGGAGACTGGACCTTCCAGATCCTGGTGATGCTGGAAATGACCCCCCAGCAGGGAGACGTCTACACCTGCCACGTGGAGCACCCCAGCCTGGACAGTCCTGTCACCATGGATGGAATGAGCTACTCTCTGATGACTCTCTAGACCCCACCTTTGAAAAGCAGGGCACTCTCTGGCTCTGGGGTCCATTCATCTAGTCCTATGTGTCTAAAACTGGGGCCATGTCTGACCCCAGTTTTCTTCTATACAAGACCCTGAGTGTAATTTTAATCTGGGGGCAATGGAGACTTGCCTGTCCCTGGCCTAGGAGGTCCTAAGGATTCATAGTTCCTCCCCTTGTCCAAGAATCTAGGGATGCAGACACTTTCCTGAATTGACCTTACACATGGGAACTGTCGTCACCTTTTAGCTTATTCTGAGTTATTCTGAGAGGCAATTAACTGAATCTGCATTTGTCTGTTGTTGAGGTCACACCCTCTGTTCCAGAATCGAGAGAGTGGGTGTTTCTCAGTTTCCTGTTATGCAAGGTGTATCCCCCTCACTCACGTCCTCATGCTGATATTCTGCATCAGGCTCCAGGATCTCAGACAGGACATGAGCAGGGGTGCGGCTGCTGGAGGTGACACTGAGCCTGGGCCTGTTCTTCCCAGAGGCACAGTCTGATTTTGCCCCGAGCAAGACGCTGATGGGAGCCATGGGCTTCGTGCTGGGGCTCATCATCTGTGGAGTGGGCATCTTCACACACAGAAGGAGCAAGAAAGGTGAGAAATCCTGTGAGGTGACAGATACCTGCCTTTCTCCTGACTTGCTCACCCTTCTTCCACAATGAGGGGCTGAGACAGTAAAGCAATTGCAGAGAGCTTACTGAAATCACATAGGGAACAAAGGCAGCTTCTAAGGAGAGAGGAATCCCAGGCTGGCATCCTAATGCAGCCAGATGCATGAGATCCCAGTTACTCAGGCTCCTGCAGGGCGTCCACTGAGTGATGGGCAATGGAAGGTGTGATGGAAATGTTTCTCTAATTGCCTGAGGTAGTTTCAATACCTGAACACATTCTCTTTTCTCCTTTCATTTTAGTTCAGTGGGGATCTCCATAAACAGGTAATATTCCTGCTATGATTTCCTTGTGGGGGGAGTTACAGGAGGGCATAAGTCCTTTCTGTGCATTGTGACACTGAGGCTCCTCTAGGAAGAAGTCCTGGGCCTGAACTCCTGTTTCAACCTCAGCCCTGGGGTGAGTGGGGAAAGACCACTGCTTGGTCCATTGCTGAAGGAAACTCAGATCAGCTCTATTCTTTATCACCTGAGACTCAGCCTCTCATCATTATTTTTCTCTCCCAGGACTTAAAGGAAGGGCGCCAGCAACCTGGGATAACTTTGTTTTTTACCTCCACAGGGTTCCTGACCTTGCCTGAAAGACTAATGTGCCGTGGAACAAGCATTTTCTGTTTCTTTAGTCCCAGTATCTGCTTCCAGGACAGACCCCCAGCCTCCCAAGAGGATGCTGCTGGTGAGTAGATGCACTGAAGCCAGTTTCCACCATTCTGTTCCTGGATTCAATGCATGGTTTCTCTCATAGGGCCTCCAACCAAGTTCCTTTCTCCTTAGAGCCATAAATAATCAAAACCCAACATGATTGTTTTCTGTTAAGAATATATACCAGTCGTCTCTCATCACTCTTTCTTGAGGGCTTTGGCAAACAGTAGGAGTTAATAGAGAAGTTCATTGTGGTTTACACATAGGAAAGAAGACAGCCATGAAAATGGGTATGTCCAAACTATTGTGTAAGGTGGCCCACTGGACACGGACCTTTCCTGGATTTACTATATTTCAGTGAGCTGCCCCATAATCATGTTTGGTGTCTTCATCCCTTTATGTCTGAAACCACTATTCTTAGCTATTCAGTGGTGAGCAGACTGCAAATCTGTGTCATAGGACCCATACTGACATAGCACTGATTTAACATACAACTTACTAAGAGCACGTTTTAGCATTACTGTTAAGAAATTAAATGAGAATCAATTTAAAATGATAAATATAATCTAATACACTTTAAACATTTTCTTTGCATGCCATCACAAATATTCCTTAACCAAATGTTGCTTGGCCTTTTGAATGCATCAGGTTGAAGATACTTAGCCTCTAAGTCTGCATTTATTCACCAGCCAGGCCTCCTGAGCTATAATTCATACAGAGAGAAATGCCTCTCCACTGTTGAAAGAGCAAAGCAATATATGCAGCACTCTTTCAAACACTGGTCTTTTTTTTTACAATCCAAAATTGTTATGTGTTTTGCATTTTATATTAAGTTACTGTAAATCAAGGTAGAAGACATGGTTGGTCTAAGCTTCTCTTTCTGTGTAATTTTTTTTTTTTTTTTTTTGAGGCAGAGTCTCACATTGTCATCCAGGCTGGAGTGCAGTGGTGCAATCTC
>PVKP010056885.1:0-10400 GCA_004027715.1 Plecturocebus donacophilus
GCAAAACAGCCGCGCCGGCCAAAAGAGTCGCGCCGGCGACCCGCGTGGCTTCTCCGCCGGGAATCTCCCGGTCTGTGGGCAACAAAAACTCGTCGGAAAGTGCGGCGTCCACTCGTTCTCTGCGCTTTCACTGGGAGCTACATTCCTGAGCTGTTGTTAGTCGGCCATCTTGGATCTCTCCAGAAATTTTTATTTAAGGATTTAGATCAATGTATATTATATTATAGAAAAATTTACAAACCAAAATTTTGCCTTTTAACTTTTAGAGGTAAAACATCATATGTCTATAAAATCTAACTATGCAAAATAATGTTATTCAAAGAATTATAGACATCTGGAGTTTTACAATTTTTAGGTTTTTGAAATGTTCTCTAATGTTTTCCTGATTTGCTGTCTCTTAGTTTTAAACCAACTTTTTTGATTCAAGATTGTATTTTTTTACATATATATTTCTTTACTATTTTATAAGCAGTCAATAGTTTTATATTGGTAAGAATAAAATTGCCTTTTATTTTTAGTTCCATCTTCCTCTTTTTCTTTCAAAACTCATTATTTCAAATATATCAGGAGAATCTTATTATGTGATTCACTAGCAAAGGTCAACTCTAAATAGGAAAATGTTACATTTTTAATTTAATCTATGCTTGCTACGGAAGAAAATTCAATTGAGGTTTTTTCTTCTAAGTCAAAAACTTTAGTTTCTTGTAAATAAAATACAGATTCATTACACCTTGTATTCCAATTGTAATGCTTGGGAACTTTCATTTCTTATAAATAGAATACCGATTAATTACACCTCATGCTACAGTTGTAATGTAATGCAGCCTTAGAAGAAAATCGTCTGGTCTTTTGGAGGGAGGTTACATTAGAATAGCACTTTGAAGTCAGGCTTTGCAATCTTTCAATATTTTTGGCAGCTTAACTGTAATATCTTTCATATGTGAAATAACTAGGGTGTTTAAACAACTTATAAGAAACTGTTAAATAGTAAGAGTTCAAACTTCTATTGCTTCACTTAGCACTGTGAAGGTGAATACAGAAACAAAAGAAAAGAAGAGGTAAAGAAAACAATTTGTAACCCTCAAACAGATGATGGACAAAATGGATGAAGAAGGGAAAAAATTATATTTAGAATTTACGAATTAAAATTTCCTAGCACAATAATAATGGCTATGTCAAAAGAAAAAATTCATCAACCTGAAAAAGTGTTGATATATTTCTTACATAACATTGATTTATTTCTCGATTGATTTATTTAACAATGGTTTGAACAATTTATTTTTTGAGTTCACAATAATTATAAAATATTTTCTGACAAGCTCATTAATAACAGTACTACCATTAGAGTAGCACTATAGATCTAGTGTTGAGTTAGATTTGTAACAGTGAAACAGCAAAAAAGCAAGCATAACTAACTTCATTTTTGTTTAAGGGGCTTTTACCCATTTCTGGACATAGGCAAGAATAATTTTAGAGACTAAGATAAAATGCAAAAACAACAATAATGTAGTTTATAAAAACTAATTATGGCATGAAAGGGTAAGTACATAAACAACTATGTTTTCTAAAAAAAATTTATAAGACCCTGTGACCTGATCAAGGCCAAAGAAGTTTCCAGCTCCCTCAGATCCTCACTGGTGCCCAGATTTCTGTGATTATCAGTCACCTCTTGATCCCAACCCTGTTCTCTTCTGCCATCCCTTAGCATAAGAGCCTGAAATTTGTACTGACTTAAGATAGTATTTTAGGACACAAGTCCATCATCTTCTCAGTTTGCTGGCTTTCCCATCAAACCTGCTTTTTCCCCTACCAACTCTTGTCTCTCGTGTTTGGCTTTTGAGTGGCAAGCAGCCAAACCTGGTTTTGGTTATAATTTGAGAGTGCCCAGCATGGAACTGTGTGTCTTGGATGTTCCAGCTTGCCCCATTTCCAACAGTAATGGAGCACTTAGCTGTGGTAGCGTCCCAGGACTTACCTATTTGCATTACTGGGCAGAACAGTTAAATGAATTTTTAATGTTTCCATTTTAGCTAGAACTGGCTGAACACTATAAGAAAACCAAAATCTCCAAGTAACCTTAAATTTGTAAGTTTTATATCAACATCAATAGCTTAATAACAGCAGATTTAAAGTAGGCAGAAAAGAGAAAAATAGAATTTTAGAAGACTCTACTAAACTTTATAGTTGTAGATTGACAATTTGAGCTCTGAATTTTTCTTACTGTAATTTTCCCATTAGTTTTAAAATGTGCACAAAACAGGCCATAATATGTAACCAGCTGAAGTCCCAGAAAACCTGGCATGTCTTTGAACTATAAGCCCAGGGCCCACAAAAAACAACAGACAAATTCAGAGGACCTGGTTCTCAGATTGGGTAAAAGTCCAACAACTCTTCCTGTCTCCAGCAGGGTACCTCAATCAAATAGAAAAACAAAGCAGCAAATTGTGAGGAAAAGCCCACATGGAAGGAAAGGTAGTTCCTGGTTGCACACATTGGAGTGACTTACCCAGTCTAGGAGCCTGTCGACACTGCTTTTCCTGTCACCAACAAAGCTTTACAGGCAGCTGATACCATGCAGAAGGAAGAAGAGAGAATCTCTGAGACAAAAGCATTATTTGCAGCTGCTGGGACATCTCTGGAATTCCAGTTATGGTGTCAGCTAGCCATTAGCAGCTGACTCTTGTGAGTGGTTGTTGATCTGCCTAATAGCGTGAATGGGTAATTCCTGGGACACTGCTGTGGCTGATTGCTCCATCCATTGGAAATCAGGCTGGCTAGGATACCCAAGGCACACAGCCCCAAACTAGGTGCCATAAAACTGTAACCAAACCCAGATTCAGCTGCTCACTGCTCAAAAGCCAAGCACAGGAGACATGAGTTGGTGGGAGAAACGTCAGGTTTATTTGGAAAGCCAGCAAATCAAGAGAATGGTGGGTTTGCATCCTAAAATAAGTAAGTACAAACATAAGGCTCCTTTTATGTTAAGGGTTGGGGGAAGAGAAGGGAGTTGGGATGAAGAGGTGACTAATGATCACAGACATCTGGGCACCAGCAAGGGTCTAAGGAGGCTGGAAATTATTTTGCCCTTGATCAGGTCACAATGTTCCTATAAATCTTTAACAAAACGTAATTGTTTACATACTTATCTTTTAATTCCATGGTTAGTTTTAAAAAACTACATTGTTGGTGTTTTTGTGTAGTATCTCAGTGCTCTAAAATTATGCTTGCCTGTGTGTAGTAATGGGTAGAGACCCCTTAAACAAAAATGGAGATAGCTATGTTTGTTCTTTTGCTGTTTGAGAACAAATATATTTTAAAGTAAATAAAACAGCATACTAACTTATATAAAACCAACCACTAATTCCCATTTTTGAGTGGTGTCATGCTCCATCTTTTGTTTTAATTAAGTACATTTGCCTTTTAATACCACATATTATTTATGCTCACACATTTATTTAAATATCAAATTGAAATGAAGTAGAAATACTATTTTAAAAATTTGACACTCAGATAAATGGATACTTCCTGTGGTCTCAGAAATTCTAGACTTTAAGTTGACGAACTGCAAATTATTCACATTTCTGATTTAGTGATTAGATTAATCAAGGGTTTTCAGATATTTTGAGAATGATTAAATTCAGGTTCAACTAGTAATATTTAGTAAATCACTGCCAGTTTCACTGAATTTGCATATACTTATTTGTGAAATATGGAACTGTCATTTTCCTGGATGACCTTCTGTTTTTAAACTATTTCCTTGCTAAGATTTGAGGTGTATTGGGAAGAATTATCATCTATTTATAAATAGTTATAAATAGAAATACAGGAATGATTTTAGTGAAATAAATATAAGAATTTGCATTTCTAACAAGTTTCCAAGTGATCTTGCTGCAGCTGATCTGAAGATTACACTTAGAGAACTTTTCAGAGCCACTTGAAAGAAAGATAATTGTACCTTGAAATTATATGATCTGTCTTACAGTTTTAAATAGAAACCAAACAATGATATCAGAAACTTTAAAATTTATTTTCAAAATGTATTCTGTATACCTGCACGTCATTATACATTGCAGGATTCACTTTTCTTTTTCTAATTTTTGAGGTTTTTTTCCTCCTTGTTAGTCTTCATTTTATCCTCAACCCAAGCTGTGTCACCCCTCCCTGTCATTGTTTTGGTAACATTTGTCTGATTTCCTGGTTACTATATGTTACTAAAATGTAATTTCCCAGAGTAATTTTTCAGATTAGAATAATCCATTAGAATGTAAGCTTCCTGACACAAGGAACCATATGCTGTTCATCTTTAAATACGCATTTCTCTGTTTTGACTAATGTGTAGCACTGAGCATTGGAAATAAAATAAACAAATATCTATTGAATGAATATTATTACAATTATTAGATTTTTGATTCTATTTCTTTTTTCTGAAGACCAAAAAAAACCCCACATATAGAGTTTAAATTATCTGAAATTTCAATATAGGGAGGCGAAGAAAGGAGGCAGAGAGAAATGGAAGCCTATAGGGGTCTGTAGAAAGAGAAAGTAGTATGAAATGATTAAACCTGAATCAATCAGGATCTTAAATTATTAATTCCTTTATTTGAGTATACCATGTTTCTTTGTTATTTATTTGGTGTTTTATAGCACAATATATTAAGAGGAAACAACCGATGAAGATACATTGTTTAGAAATTAGTTTTAAAATTAAATAGAATTTTACCTGAAAATAGTTTTTAGAGGACACTGGCTAAATCCAATCACTATTAAACAAGTTAAATGAAATGAAGTAGTAGAGAATACTTCACGGGACAAAATTAAGTGATTTATATCAAGGAACTCATCAAAATAACTGGGAGTTGTATATAATATATTTTCTCAAGTGAGAGAATCCTTGTTTAATCTCTGGAAAAAGTATATAGTAAATGATTTTAATTATTCTAATATATGTTTGGAATGGAAATGTTTCATGATGTAAAAGCATGAAATTTTATTAAAAGACAGAAAACAGGATTGAATAAATGAGAAGGCCTAATATGTCTTAGGAAGACTTAATATCATTAGGAAGTCACTTCTAAAATTAATAATTTAATTAAGTTATAGTTAGAATCCCAAAGTGTTTCATTGGGAGGGAAAATGTATAAAACCATACAGTTCATTGTCTGAAAGAGATTAAGAGAATATGCAAAAGGACCAAGGAAAGGATCTTGACTTTCCGGATATCAGAATATTGAAACTGAAAACCACTAAACACAAATCAATATGACATTGGTATAGAGAAACAGACAAAAAGATTATAGGAATAGAACAAATATTTTATAAACAAATCTAATAAAAATAAAAATTATATGTATAAAATGAGATACTCAATGAGAAGGAAGAAATTATTTTAAAAACATATCTGGTATTATTGTCTATCCACCCAGAAGAAATAAAATTGGAATCTATTTTATCTTTTACACAAAAATGAATTCCAGATGAATTAAAGACATAAATATACAAAATAAAAAGTAAGAACCTTGCAAGAATATCAAGGAGTGTGTTTATACAACCTAAGATTTAACAAAATATTCTTTATCAAGACTGTAAACTCAGTATACATTTTAAAAAACAGCCATTATTGACGACAGGAAATTTTAAAACTATTTCTTTTCACAATATGTTAGAAATAAAGTCAGTAACAAGGTGCTAATTGTAGAAATATTCATAATAGACTTGATAGGCTGAGGCCTAATGTCAATATTTACAAATGGACAAAAACTGTATAGAAAATAGGCCCAGTGTGGTGGCTCACGCCTGTAATCCCAGCACTTTGGGAGTCTGAAGTGGGAGGATCAAGAGGTCAGGAGTTTGAGACCAGCCTGGTCAACATGGTGAAACCTCGTCTCTACTAAAAATACAAAAACTAGCCAGGTGTGGTGGTGCATACCTGTAATCCCAGCTACTCAGGAGGCTGAGCAGGAGAAATGCTTGAACTTGGGAGGTGGACGTTGTAGTGAGTGGAGATTGTGCCACTGCACCCTAGCCTGGGCGATAGAGCAAGACTCTGTCTCTGGAAAAAAAATAAAATAGGAAAATGACAGAAAGCATTTTACAATATTGCAAATTGAAATGGCAACAAGCATAAAAATGACACTATGTAGTTCACTATTTGTTGAGGAATGAAAATTAAAGTAATATTGAGATATCAGGTTATTCCAAAGGAGAATCAAAAATTAAAGAGAAAGCTGTAGATGTATTCATTGCAGATAAAAATGTGATAGTTTTGGGGGAAAGCAATCTAGCAATAGCCATTGAAATTAAAAATAAATACATCCTTTGATCCAGCTCTTCTGTAATTCTCAGAAACTTTAGAAAGCAAAGCACCATTAATTAAAATTACATACACATGAATTTTATTGTGATAATGCTCATGGTGGCATTATACAGGGGAGATTAAATGCATTTCATTATGTGTACATCAAATAATAAAATATAGCCACTAAAAATAAACTGTATTAATGCAAGTTGGCTGGGATGCTTTTCTGTAAGGCATTTTTGAGTAAAAAAAGCAATAGGAGAGAAGATAAATATAATGTCATCCATTTTTGTAAAACATAAAATAACAAAAAAGATCTCCATTTATTTATATCTGATATGCATATTTGAATTATATGAATATCAACACCGCAAAGGGTCTGAGATTTTACTGTATTTGCAAACTAACAAGTTAGTCTTCTTATGTTTTACAGATGTTGATGGAAAACATGAGACTCTTGGTTCAGAAACTAAGAGCTTTATTACTCATGGCACATCAAACAGGATGATCGTTTTCACATTTGTAATAGTTCCCTTTGTCCTGGAGTCTTACAGGGGTGACATGGAAAGCCACCTGGCATCTGCAGAAGCAGAGGGTTGCATTATAGAATGGAATAATAGAGCCAAGGGTCCTGTACTTTTTGAGCAAACAAAAAACTGTAGTGTGCAGCAAAGAAGCTAGTCCCCCTCCTGCTGGGTACAAGGAGTTACCCAGTAGGTAGTCAAGTTGTGATAGGCCGTTAAACTGTCGTCTCCTTGACCTATGTTGTTACATACATGACAAGAGAAAAACTGCTCAGTGTGAGAAAACTGATTAGCCTTGCAATCTAGTCTACTTAGCAAGAACACGAAGTGATGTTTGGAGGCCATGATGAGCTGCAAAGGAGCATGGAGAAAAATACAGAACATGTATCATATTTTCAAAATAATTGACTTTCCAGGGCTCGAGTTGACATGGGGGGAAGGGTGAGAAGATGTGGAAGTATGAAGCAAACAAAAAAATGATGAAGACTTCATTTAATACATACATAATCACAAATATATGTGTATATGTATATATATATAAAATTAAGTATTTAATTCAAAGTATAAGTTATGAATAATTTCTTAAATGTTAAGGCCCCTGTTATTTAGACATTTTAATCTCTAATTTAAATACATCAGTGGCTTACTACTAATTTTAGGATGAGGTCTATATATAGTGCCTAAATATGGCTTGTAGTGACTTCTGCATGTAATTCCTGCTTGACTGTTGAGCTTCACCTTTATCTGCAGCCATTGTTCGACATCAGACATTCTGTATATTATGACTATGCCAAAGATCATGAAGCAGGAAAAATGATGCTGACTCATTGATGCTTACCTTCAGTGATATAACAGTTGGTTTAGAAATGTGACACTATTGAAAAGATACATGTCTTCCCTCATTACAGTTTCGGAGTTTCATTGCTGCTCCAAAGAGTGGCAGGTCCAAATAAGTTCTGCTAAATGTGTAAATAATTTTGACATTTATGTTAATTAGTTGATCAAGTACTAAAACCTAAGCATTTACTTTTTAAAAGGTAACTTTTTTTGTTACTTTGAAGAAGAGCATCCATGTATACTAACAGTAAGAAAACAAGAAAACAAGAAGAAGACAAGGTTTTCTACAAGAGTGTTTTAGAATTCTCTCTGAACCTTTAATTGTGTTACATTTAAATTTGTAATATTTTAAGACCCAATCAAATTATAAAACTCTAAATCACAAATATTTTAGTATGTGTATAAAAAGAAGCTTTAATAATCAACAATAAATTGGCTTAAGGTATTCCAGAGACAGAAAATTTGAGCAGTAGTATTTTCTGTAGAGTATGTGGAACATTCTTGACCCTTCCACTCTGATCAGCTTCAATTAGAAATAAAGGAAGATGATTGCTCTTATTCCTAGCTTTGATGGAGTGCTAATAAAACCAGAAATGTGAGCCGAGTGTGGTGGTTCATGCCTGTTATCCCAGCACTTTGGGAGACCGAGGTGGGAGGATCACCTGAGGTCAGGAGTTCAAGACCAGCCTGGGCAACATAGTGAAACTCTGTCTATACTAAAAAAACAAAAATTAGCTGGATATAGTGGTGGGTGCCTGTAATCCCAACTACTTGGAAGGCTGAGGCAGGAGAATTGCTTGAACTTGGGAGGAGGAGGTTGCAGTGAGCCGAGATTGCGCCATTGCACTCCAGCCTGGGAGACAGAGTGAGACTCATAGAAACAAAACAAAACAAAACAAACCCCCTCCCCAGAAAAGTGTCTTATAGTCTGTTTAAATAAATCACGATATAGCTATATAAAGTAGTATTATATAACTACTAAAAAGAATGTGCCATTTCTTTATATATTAACGTGGATCAATTTCTGAAATACTTTGTTAAGAAAAAGTATACAAAACTATACAAGCATGCATATTACTTTGCTTTACACAATTGGTGGTCTACTATACATACTTTACAGCAAAATTTATTTGAAAAGCCATACAAGAAATGGGAAACATGTTTTTTAAGAAGGAAAGAGATAATTGCTTGAGAGGGAGAAAAACTGAATCACCACTCTCTTACTTGTTTAGAGTTTAGTGTAGATTAATGTGATAGGACATCCTAACCCCGAAGTAACAGGTTATTTCCAAGGAAGGGGCTTTCTCTACTGTATGCAGAGAACAAAAGGAAGAGGTAAAGTGGTTCCAGAATGGAAAGGGTGAGGAGGGATATTGGTGAGCTTCACTACCAGGCTAATCCTCTGGCATCAGAGACAATTGCATGCCCCAGGGTGATGACATTAGCACTGCTTAAACAAGGTAGTTTAAGCAGGCTATGTATTCTGTCTGCATCTGAGTTTTCTCACGGCTCCTTCAGCAACTGCTTCAAAGGATTATTGTAGGATCAAATGAAAACATTCCAGATACAGCATTCAGTACGTGTTAGCTGTCATTGTTCTAATATCCTCAGCATTGGAAAACTAGCAAAAATCAGGAAATTGCTCCTAATTTAAGACCTCATCTTGTGCCCACTCACCACACCAAGAAGTAGATGCCTTCATGTGGGAGTGTCTGCAGAGTTCAGGCATAACTGTGTGGGTAACAGTGGTCTGGGAGTGCTTTGAGTGATAGAGGGCAATTAGCTGAGTGGCCTTCACAGTAAGGTCAGGTAGGAAGACTGTCTCAGACACACTTTCCACATTACTTTTCACTCTCAGAAGCCAAAATTGTGAGTAGTCTTACCAAAAAGAGGCAGTTTTTCATGACTGGAATTTTTATTAGCAAACAGAATATTTATTTGCCTCTAAATTCAAGTTTACAATCCAGTGGCCATTGGATTTTCTGGGATGTTTATTACATGTTCACAAATTCATGATCAACCAGCAATAATTTTCAACTTTCTCAGTTTCTGGGAACAATCATCCCTATTCAAATGTTCCCTGGCTGCTAAGTTCACACATCTGAATATTTTGTATTCTATTTCTTTTTAAATGTTTCAAATGTTTCTATGTAAAAACAAAAAAGTGATTCCAAGGCATTGACTGTTTAAAGTATGTAAATATGAAAAAATGGTAATGAATGGGTAGATTTACATAAGTAAACTTTGTCTGGATATTGGAGTTATTAAAGAATTTAAAAATAATACTGTGCTGTAAATGCAAGAGTAATGTTAGGGAATATTGATAAAATGTCAATTTTCATAGTTTGTAGTTAAAGTAGGGAAAATTGGAGGCTTCATAACTGTCAGCATAATTGTACCATCCTTGTCTCAGGAAGCCTTTCTCCTGCTGTAGTCTGTCATCAGCAACTACTGTTTCTAAAGTTCCTGTGATATTCTTATAAACACAAATTATTTTTCATCTACAAATTTTATGAAAACTTTACAATCATCTGCTTGTGCCTAATTAATTCATAAAATTATTGATAAGGATTTATGAAATATATAAGTCCTGGAAATCAGGGTGTGTCTGCGTCAGGTAGGACAGTACCTCTAGACCTTAACTCAATTAAAATAGAAGTAATTTAGATTGAAAGTAGGGTTTAAAGCAAGTACACATATTGGACTGGAGTGACTTATAATTAAAAAAATACATTTTTGGGGCC
>PVKP010056886.1:0-10415 GCA_004027715.1 Plecturocebus donacophilus
TTTATTTAGAAAACAGTGTATTCAGGACATTTCCGCAGTGGAAAATTTCAAGCCAGACCACAATTTTTAAAAAACTCTCTCTCTTGCTCTAATTCCCAACTCTCTTTTAATATTTCCTCAATACCTTAAACTGAGTTAAAAACCATGAAATTTATCTTCATTGGATTAAAAATATAAAACAAATAAATAAGTTACAAAAATAAATAAGCAAGCTACAAATCATATTCTGGGTATTTTTCTTATTTCTTCTTTCTTTCCATCTTCCAACTCTCTTATTTTCATGTTTCTGTTCCTGAAATCTCTTCACTTTGGTAACTTCTTGATCTCTACATATCAATGTGACTCTTGCTTTTCTCAGGAAAGAGGAACTGATTTTGAATCAAAGGTGTGATAAAATTATCAATCATTCCCATTTGTACCGATACAACAGAGGCAAACCAGAACTGTGGAAAAAGTAAAACCAGTTGCATTAGCTGCAAACTTGTTCTTGGAGGAAGTAAACCTCTGTACATATCAACTAATATACAAAAACCTTGATTATAAACAACTTGATTAAAGTATAGAAAATGGAGGATAAGGACTTAAAGGAAGAAAGCAACATTCAAACAGACTGGAATGGAAGGTGATGATGGTAGGCAAAAAAGAGTCAGCAAAATTTGAAAAATGCAAAAAATAATACTTTTAGAATGTTCAATGGTTTCATGAAAATTAATTGGAAATTGTATTAGAAATAAGAAATTGTATTTCAATAGTCTAACATTTTTATTATGTAGACTGTTACATATACAGTATAGGTTCAATCTTTCTCAATTTTTGCTTTAGCCTTTGCTTTCATTAAGTCATGTATAATGGACACACCTAAGTAAGTATACTCAAAAACTCCAACTTTAATATGCTTTACAAAGAACATACTTTTCTATTTACAAGTTACGTCATAGGAATATTAACACTTGACGTTGAGAAATAAGATAGATTTACATATCATTCAGCTCATTTCCTTAATAATTATTTGTATTTACCCTCCATTCAAGGACAATTCCACTTTGAATCTTTTTTTAATTTGAGAACAGGTTTCTCGTGCATAACACAGCTCTATTTTGTATATTCTATAGAAATATTTGTAATTACAATATTATAATAAATCTTCTGCTATCCATAGGTTAAAGCATAAAATTAATTTTAGAGAATTTTTACCAACAGATTTTTTCCTACTTTTTGTTTTTTAAATTTATTTATTTAACTTTAAGTTCTGGGGTACATGTGCAGAACATTCAGGTTTGTTACATAGGTATACACATGCCATGGTGGTGGTTTGCTGCATCCATCACCCCGTCATCTGTATTAGATATTTCTCCTAATGCTATCCCTCTCAATCCCCCCAACCCCCGCTGTTCCTCAACTAGCCTCTCATCACCCAGGCACTGAGGTGTGATATTCCCCTCCATGTGTCCATGTGTTGTCATTGTTCAACACTCACTTATGAGTGAGAACATGTAGTGTTTGGTTTTCCGTTCTTGTGTCAGTTTGCTGCTAATGACGGTTTCCAGTTTCATCTATGTCCCTGCAACGGACATGAAGATTTTTATGGCTGCATAGTATTCCGTGGTGTATATGTGCCACATTTTCTTTATCCAGTCTATCCTTGATGGGCATTTGGGTTGGTTCCAAGTCTTTGCTATTGTGAACAGTGCTGCAATAAACATATGTGTACGTGTGTGTCTTTAGAACAAATTGATTTATAATCCTCTGGGTATATGCCCAGTAATGGGATTGCTGGGGCAAATGGTATTTCTAGTTCTAGATCCTTCAGGAATTGCCACACTGTCTTCCACAATTGGTGAATTAATTTACACTCCCACCAACAGCGTAAAAGTGTTCCTATTTCTCCACATTCTCTCCAGCATCTGTTGTCTCCTGATTTTTTAATGATTGCCATTCTAACTGGGGTGAAGTGGTATCTCAATGTGTTTTTGATTTGCATTTCTCTAATGACCAGTGATGATGAGCTTTTTTTCATATGTTTGTTGGCTGCATAAATGTCTTCATTTGAAAAGTGTCTGTTCATATCCTTTGCCCACTTTGTGATGGAGTTGTTTGTTTTCTTCTTGTAAATTTAAGTTATCTGTAGATTCTGGATATTAGCCTTTTTCCTGATAGGTAGATTGCAAAAGTTTTTTCCCATTCTGTTGGTTGCCAGTTCGCTATATTGATAGTTTCTTTTGCTGTGCAGAAGCTCTTAAGTTTAATTAGATTTCATTTGTCTATTTTGTCTTTTGTAGCCATTACTTTTGGTGTTTTCATCACGAAGTCCTCGCTCATGCCTGTGTTCGGAATGGTATTGCCTAGGTTTTCTTCCAGAATTTTTATGGTGTTAGGTCTCCTATTTAAATCTTTAATCCCTCTAGAGTTAATTTTTGGATAAAGTTTAAGAGGGGATGCAGTTTCAGCTTTCTGCATATGGGTAGTCAGTTTTCCCAACACCATTTATTAAACAGGGAATCATTTCCCCATTGCTTGTTTTTATAATGTTTGTCAAAGTTCAGATGATTGTAGTGGTGTGGCATTCTATTTGAGGCCTCTGTTCTGTTCCATGTGTCTATATCTCTGTTTTGGTACAAGTACTGCTATTTTGGTTACTGTAGCCTTGTAATGTAGTTTGAAGTCAGGTAGTGTGATGCCTCTAGCTTTGTTTTTTCTGCTTAGTATTGTCTTGGCTATGCAGGCTCTTTTTTGATTCCCTATAAACTTTAAGGTGTTTTCTCTTTTTTTCCAATTATGTGAAGAAAGTCATTGGTAGCTTGATAGGGATAGCAATTAATCTATAAATTACTTTGGGTAGTGTGGCCATTTTCACGATATTGATTCTTCCTAAACACAAGCATGGAAGGTTTCTCCATCTGTGTCCACTCTTATTTCCTTGAGCAGTGGTTTACAGTACTTGAAGAGGTCCTTCACATCCCCTGTTAGTTGTATTCCTAGGTATTTTATTCTCTTTGTAGTAATTGTGAATGAGAGTTCACTCATGATTTGGCTCTCTGTTGGTCTGTTATTGGTGTATAGGAATGCTTGTGATTTTTGCACATTGATTTTGTATCCTGAGACTTTGCTGAAGTTGCTTATCAGCTTAAGGAGATTTTGGGTTGAGATGATGGGGTTTTCTAAATATACAATCATGTCATCTGCAAACAGGGACAATTTGATATCCTATTCCTATTCAAATACCCTTTATTTCTTTCTCTTGCCTGATGGTCTTAGCTAGAACTTCTAACAGCAATGACTGCTAAGTTGGGACATCCATCTTCTCCTGTCTGTGATCCTGGTTCTCAGGCCTTTAGACTCAGAATGGAATCTATACCATTGTTTCTCTTAGCTGTAAGGGTCTCAAGCCTTTGAACTATATTACTAGCTTTCCTGGTTATCCAGCTTGTAGATGGCAGAGTATGAAACTTCTTAGCTTCCATAATGTTGTAAGTCACCTCCTTTATTAAGTCTTATTTTTAATTTCATAATGTATACAAATATACAGGAACACCGTGTGTCTTTTTATTCCATTTTATTGTTCTTTGAAGATATTGAAGTTTTTACAAATTGAAAGATTGTGGCAACCCTGGGTTAGGGTTTTTTCTAACAGCATGTGATTACACCATTTGTTATAATTAGGTAGTTTTTACAATATTTCAAACTTTTACAATATTTCAAATAACAAGAGTCATTATTATAACTCTTATGGTGATCTGTGATTAGTGTTCTTTAATAGTACTATTGTCATTGTTTTGAGCTGCCATAAACCATGCTCATATAAGATGGTAAAATTAATTCATAAATGTTGTGTGTGTTCTGTCTGCTCCACCAACCAGTTATTTTCAGTCATGCTCCCTTTCCTCAGGCCTCCCCATTCCCTGATATTCAACAATATTAAAATTATACTAATCAATAACCCTGCAATGGCCTCTAAGTGTTCAAGGAATAATGGCACATCACTCACTTTTTATCAAAAAACTAGCAATGATTAAGCTTAGTGAGGAAGATATGTCAAAAGCTTGAGATTTGCTGAAAGCTATTCCTCTTGCCCCATACAATTAGCCAAGTGGTGAATGAAAAGAAAAAGTTATTGAAATAAATTAAAAGTGTTGCTCCGGTGAACACATGAATAATAAGAAAGCAAAACAGCCTTATTTCTGATATAGAGAAAGCTTTGGTAGCTTAGATAGATCATTCCAGCCACAATGTTCCCTTAAACCAAAGCCTAATCCAGATCAATACTCTCTCTCTTGAATTCTGTGAGAGCTGAAAGAGGTGAGGAAGCTGTAGAAGAAAAGTTTGATGTCAGAAAACTTTGGTTTATAATATTTACAAAATAAGACATGTCCCTAAAATAAAAGTACAAAATGAAGTAGCAAGTGGGGCTGTAGAAGCTGCTGCGAGTTATCCAGAAGATGAAACTAAGATAGTTGACCAAGGTGGCTAATTAAACAACAGATTTTCCACTGTAGATAAAACAACCTTCTATTCAAAGCAGAAGCCATCTAGGATTTTCATAGCTAAAGAAGAGAGATCAATGCCTGACTTCAAAGCTTCAGAGGACAGGCAAACTCGTTAGAGGCACATGCAGCTGATGACTTGTTTAAGCCAGTGCTCATGTACCATTCAAAAATCTTGGGCACTTTAAGAGTTATGGTGACTCTACTCTGCCTTTGCTCTATAAGTGGAACAATAAAGCCTGGTCATTCAGCATATCTTTTTACAACATGATTTATAGGATATTTTAAAATCACTGTTGAGACCTACTGCAAAGAACAAAGATTTATTTCAAAATATTGCTGCTCATTAATAATGCATCTAGTCACTCCAGAGGTCTGGTAGAGTTGTGTAATAAGATTAATGTTGTTTTCATGTCTGCTAACAAAACAATTCTTTGGTCCATGCTCAAGAAATAATTTTGATTTTCAAGTTTTATAATTCTTAAAGTACATTTTGTAAAGTTACAGCTGCTGTAGATACTGATTCCTCTGATGGATCTGGGCAAAGTAAATTGACAATGTCCCAGAAAGAATTCAACATTCTGGATGTTACTAAGAACATTTGTAATTTATGGAAGGAAGTCAAAATAGTAGCATCAGCAGGACTTCAGAAGTACATTCCAAAATATATAAATAACTTTGAGACATTAAAGACTTCAGTGGAGCCAGTCACTGCAAATGAGGTAGTAATAGCAAGAGAATTCAAATTATAAGTGGAGCATCATAATGTGATTGAATTGTCACAATTTCATGAAAAACTTGAACGGGTGAAAAGTTGCTACTTATGGATGTGCAAAGAAAGTGGTTCTTTGAGACAGAATCTACTTCTGGTGAAGATGCTATATACGTTGCTGAAATGACAAGCAAAGGTTTTAACTATTACATCAATTTGGCTGATAAAACAGTGGCAGAGTTCAGGAGGATTGACTGCAATGGGTAAAATTCTATCAAATAGCGTAGCATACTACACAAAAAAATTTTCATAAAAGGAAGAATCAATCCATGCAACAAACTTTATTGTTGTCTTTTATTCCTTTTAAGAAAATGCCACAGCCTCCCCAACATTCAGCTATCACCATGCTGATTAGTTAGCAGCCATCAACATTCAGGCAAGAACTTCGATCAGCACAAAGATTACCTCTCACTGAAGACTTAGATAGTGTTAGTACTTTTTAGCAATAAAATATTTTAATTAAGATATGTACATTGGTTGCTTTAGACATAATGGTATTGCTCCTTTAACAGTTTACAGTATAGCATAAAAATATGTACTGGTAAACAAAAAAAAAAAGTGTGACTTGTTTCATTGCAATGGTCTGCGACTAGACCTGCAGTATCTTTGAGGTGTGCCTGTATATCTATATGTCTATATAGATATATAGATGATTGACAGATTAGATAGATGATAGATAGATAAGCAGATAGACAGACAGATAGATAGATAGATACATAGATAGATAGATAGATATATAGATAGACAGATAGACAATGTTCTTTTTCTCTGGAGAACTCAGAATCCTGACTAATAGAAAAGATATGAAATCATGAGGCCTGGTGTAGTGGCTCACACCTGTAATCCCAACACTTTGGGAGGCCAAGGCTGGTGGATCATTTTGCGGTCAGGAATTTGAGACCAACCTGGCCCACATGCTGAAACCCCATCTCTACTAAAAATATAAAAATCAGCTGGGCAGTGGTGATGCAAGTCTGTAATGCCAGCTACTCAGGAAGCTGAGGCAGGATAATTGCTTGAGCCTGAGAGGCAGAGGTTGTGGTGAGCTGAGATCAGGCCACGGCACTCCAGCCCAGGTGACAGAGTGAGACTGTCTCAAAAACCAAACCAAACCACGACAAAACAAAAATGAAATATCTTCCAAACACCATATATGCAACATGGTCAGGTATGAAGGAGATAACCGTGGCTTCCAAGACCAAGGTATAACCAGTTCATAAGTTTTAAGGAGATAAATAGACATCAATGATGTTCTTCATGGAGTTATGAGAAAAAAGTTCTTTATGGGGCATTATATTTGGACTACTGTGATTGTTTATCCCCCTTAATTAGATCCAGGTATCTACCAGGTGAGATTTCAATATTCTTCATCTATTCATAGGCCTCCCTCATGTCTTCCCTGAAGCTTCACTCCTGCATTGATAGACAGTTTTTATGTAGATTATAGACACTTTTTTCTAGAAATTCTCTTAGTACAAACTTAAATGGTAGCGCTTTATGTTTCATCATGAGATTTGTGTTATTGATAATTTAAATAATTCTGCTTTATATTTGGTAAACCTCTGAATAGTGTTAACTTATAAATAACATTTATCTTTATCTTGCCTTTGGTTTCATTTTTCTCTAGATCATTGCAATGTAAAGGATACACCAAGTTTTCTTTGAAATAATACATGTAGGTGGGTTAAAAGCAAGTGAAAACACATACCAAATGTTAAATATATATTTAACATAAATTTTTAAAAGAAAATGTTTATTTTTGATATAAACAATTTAATTTTTTACTTTTTCTACTTCTCATTTAGAAAACCAACCAGAGCATCAAAAATATTTTTTAAAAGATGAAAACTACATTTTCATCTAAATTAGGAGACAGAAAATCTTGCAAATTCATTATCTATTGCAAATGTGGCTAAAGGGCTAAGCCAGCCAGGACGCCTACCCGGAAAGAAGTCTAGGGAGGAAAATCTTCCTGTTGTTGTGTATTTCAAGTACCTCTAGCATCTATTCACTCCCAGAATGAAAAAAATTCCATCATGATAAGAATCTATGATAAGTATAATGTTATCACTGTGAATTGAGAAGAAAGAAGGCACAGAACTGTGTAGGAATACCCAGAGGTGACTGATCTTACAAGGTACCTGCCAAATGCAACTTCTAAAAGTGACTGCTTCACATTTAAAGAAAAGGACTCTGTCTCTTGGAAACAGTGGGCTCTACAGAAATGAAAGAAAACTCAGGCCATCAGTAGATGTCGTTACAAAATAGATTAGGTTCTGAGGGTCACAGGAAGGGTGGCCACACACAGGTGGCACGAATTAAGAAAAACAGTCCACCACTGTAACAACAGAGGAGGGAGACGTTAAAATGTGAAACCTCATAAGCTACTCCCTTTCTCAAGTTCACAAAAACCTCCTGCTATTAGTCAGAAAAATCAACTCATTCCAACACAAATGCCAGAAAAGGAATACTCAAAGATTCATAGAAGTAGACTTGAATATTAAAATGATCAATAGAACATTTCTAATAATAATAAAATCTCACCAGAAAAAATGTTTTAACAATAATTTTTTTAAAATAAAAGGATAATCCAATTCCAACATGAACTTAAAAACATAAGCAATTAGCTTTATGAAGTAATAACAAAGGTAGATACACAAGAATTCAAGTAATAAACAAGTGCAGTCTGATCAGTAAAGTACAATAAAATGTAAAATAGGTTCCAAAAATTCTTTATAACTTTTTTAAAATTATGACTAAGAAACACTCAAGAAAATAGACATGACACAAAGCATAATGAAAACATAGAGAATAGAAAAATGTTAATACAATAATACGAATATAAAGAAAGAGAAAAAAACAGTAAATTACAGCAAAAATTATAGATATGAATCACAGGAAAAGGCAAACCTAAAATATGCGTAATTGAGGTTGGCAGTGAAAACCAGAAGAAAAATAATTCAAAATATAATTGAAGAAAACTTTCCTGAAATTAACCTGATATGGTTCTTTACCTATAATTTGAACCCCAGCATGTATTGGATAAGCTATCATCACATTTCCCCAGGAGAAATGAAATGAGGCAAAGGGAGGATCAGTGCAGTTATTGCTGAGAGATTTGTATAAAAATAATAACGTATTTATCTCTGTCCCACAAATGTTATGTTTATTTCCAGAATAATATGAATAAAGGCATATATTAAAATCTTATCAACTTGTTGCAATCACCTTACATTCACCCTGTTAGTCAAAGAGGGATTACCACCGTAGTTCATGAGGATGAACAAATGCAGGACACAAGACCCTGGACAGATGAGGCCAACAGAAGTTGAAAGTCAGATACATTCACAACCTGGGAGAGAAGGAATATCACATGCAAGGCAGGGCCCTATGAAGGTTCACTTAGGATCAGAATGAGCTATCGGAGACTTTTAGAGACAGGATTTATAGTATCAACAGGATAGAATATCCCCCCTCCCCATTTATATAGGATTTAAAAAAATTCATGTGCTGGCAGGGAACTTAGATGTGCTCATATTGTCAAATATTATTTAGAAATGAGCTTTAAGGCATGAAAGACATGGAAAAAAATTAAAGCATATTGCTAATTCAATGAAGTCAGTTTGAAAATGCTATATACTCTATAATTCCAACTAAAAGACATTTTAGAAATGAATTAATATCAAAGAAGAACTAAATAAATGGAATGATATGCCATGTCTATAGATAAGAAGACTCATATATGTTAAGATGTCAGTTCTTCGCAAGATCAAGATCTATAGTTTCAATACAATCCTGGTTAAACTCCCAGCAAATTATTTTGTCAATGTAGACAAACTGATCCTAAAATTTATATGAAGAGGTAAAATGCCCAGAATAGCCAATTCAATATTGAAGGAAAAGAACAAAGTGAGAAGACTGACACTATATAATTTTGAGACTTATTTTTATAAGGCTACTGTAATGAAGACAGTGTGGCATTAGCAAAAGAATAGACTAATAAACTAACGGAACAGAGCAGAGAGCTTAAAAATATACCCACATGTAGTCAAATGATCTTTGATAAAGGAGGAAAGGAAATACAACGGAACAAAGATAGTATTTCAACAAATAATGCTAGAACAACTGGGCATTCACATGAAAAAATGAGTATAAATACAGACCTTAAACTCTTCAAAAATATTAACTTAAAATGGCTTATAGAACTAAATGTAACACACAAAACTCTCAAACTCCTAGAAGACAGCATAGGAGAAAACCCATATGATCTTGGGTATGACTATGATTTTTACAGAGATTTTCAAGGACACTGTTCACTAAAAAGAAAGAAGATGGATTTCACTAAAATTACAAACTTCTCCTCAAAAGGCACTGCCAAGAGAATGAGAAGACAAGCCACAGACTGAGTGAACATATTTTCAAAAGGCAACTGCAAAATGTTTAGAAATTTTTCTTTCATATATTTTTACATATTATTGCTTTACTTGTCCTGTATCTGTTGAGTTGAAACATTTAAACAAAATCAGTCATTTAAAAAAAAATCTTGCATTTCACAAGAATAGATATTAAGAAATGGAAAGAGATACCACATGCTGCTTGGATAGTTTCAGCATGATAAAGATATTTACACTCTCTAGATATTATATGCATTTAACATGTCCTTTTGAATCTCATATTTATTGATTTAAAACATTAATTTTAGATTAAATAGATATTCACTGTAGTAATCTTAAATAAATATGAGAAATAAAAAATAAAGAGAAAGTCTTTACTCCTCCTTCCTACCCAACAGTGTCCTATATGGCCAACTTAATTCCTTGGTCTATATAATTACTGATTTTCCCCTTGTTTTTTTTTTTGCATTTTATTTTTAAGTTTTTAAATTTTTTATTGCATTTTAGGTTTTGGGGTACATGTGAAGAACATGCAATATTGTTGTATAGGTACACACGTGGCAGTGTGGTTTGTTGCCTTCCTCCCCTTCACCTATATCTGGCATTTCTCCCCATGCTATCTCTCCCCAACTCCCCATGGAGACTAAAATATATTCATTTATATTTTACATGACATTACATCATTGTATGATCTTGTTTTTAAAAGTAGTTGAAGTTATGTTTCACATCTTTATCCTCAGCAATAAAGGAGGGGTTTATGAGATAAAT
>PVKP010056887.1:0-10404 GCA_004027715.1 Plecturocebus donacophilus
GGTCACGTTATGGGTTTAGATGTGTTGAGTGTGTATTTGTGTGGGGCATGTATGTGATTGTGTATTTGTGTGGGGCACGTGTGTGTGGTGTGTTGAGTGTGTTTGTATTTGTGTGGTGTGTGATTGCGTTTGTACCGAAGAGGATCTGGGCGAAGGTGAGGGCTATGGGCACATGGATGCCCGCCCACGGGGAAGGAGTTTGGGAGTGGCCAGCGCCAGGGATCCCGGGGGCAGGGGCGGCCGTGTTGGTCAGGTTGTCGGTTGGTCGGTTGGTTGGCAGGCAGCTCATTCTGTCTGTGAGTCGGTCATGCTGGATGGCGGGTGCAGGCCCAGGGGAAGCTTTGGACTGGGCGGGCTTCCTGACAGGAGTGGAGTCCCCGTCCCCAGGTGCTGTGGGACAGGGTGGCCTGGGAGGAGGTCGCCGGCGTTGCTTGGTGATCAAAGGTGAGCTCTGTGTCTGCTTTTCAAGCACTGAGGTTCCCGTCTCTGCGGCGTGTGTTCCTGGGGTAGACAGCGTGTGACCCGCAGGCGCTGTTTTCTTCCAGGCCATGCGTCCCCGTGACTCTCATGCCCGTCACCTGCGCTTTGTTGACGTTGTTCAGGCCACATGTGCATGCCTGCGTGAGGTGTTATTTTCCTTAAAATTGTGTGTTTGTTTGCTCTCTGGACAGATGACAAGACGTTCCAATGTGAGATGTGTTTCAGATTCTTCTCCACCAACAGCAACCTCTCCAAGCACAAGAAGAAGCACGGCGACAAGAAATTTGCCTGTGAGGTCTGCAGCAAGATGTTCTACCGCAAGGACGTCATGCTGGACCACCAGCGCCGGCACCTGGAAGGTGAGTGCCGCCTGCACCTGCTGTGGGGAACCGGAGAGGCGGCCCCTGCAGGGCGGGGTACAGAGGTCAGCAGGGCCTGTGGGGAGCAGCCTGGCACCACCTGCTCCTGTGCCTGGAAACGCCTGCCGTCAGACAGGGTGATCGTCTTCTGGGAACCTGGCTCAGGAGAGCCAGAAGCTGAGACAGGTGTCAGACCTGCTGTGCTCAAGGAGAAACAGTTGGAAATACCCCCATGTTCCACACTGGGGGAGAGTTAAGAAAACGACTATTCATAGGGTCGAGTGTTTTACTGTCATTAGGAGTGTTTATTCAGAGATTCTAGATGTTAAATATGACAGAAAGTGGGAAAAACCAATACAAGAGCAACTAAGAGCAGCAGCCCTTCAGACTCCTTTTCATAAAAATTTGGAAGGAAATATTTTATAATTACAAATGAAGCACACTATTGTTGAAAAGAAGATGTGAGACAACAGAGTCCTATAACCCTCCCAGGCGCGGTGGCTCATGCCGGGAATCCCAGCACTTTGAGAGGCAGAGCCTGGAGGATCACTTGAGGCCAGCAGTTCAAGACCAGCCCAGGCAACATAGCAAGGCTCTGCTTCTACAAAAGATTAGCTGGGCATAGTGGCACATATTTGTAGTCCCAGCTACCTGGGAGGCTGAGACAGGAAGATCTCTTGACCCTGGGAGGTCGAGGCTGCAGTGAGCTGTGCTTGCACCACTGCACTCCACAGCAAGACCCTATCTCAAAAAATATGTATAAGAATAAAAAATGAAGTGTAGCCATGTGCATACAAACAGGCATACGCATGTGCCTTTGCTCTTTTGTAAAAACAAGGCTGGAATTGCATCCTGTATACATTTTAGCACTTTCCTTTTTTACTTGACCTTTTTCTTCATGTTGTTTCATAAAGACCCAAACATATTTCTTTGTGGTTCCTAGGGTGGCATACTCAGGGCCTCTTAAATCAAATCTGGACTCCACTTAGTGACTGGGTAGCCTTTAGCAAGCTGCTGTGCCTCAGTTTCCTCACCTGTGCAGGGGAGACAGTAATCAGACCTGACCCCCTAGGGTTGCGATGATGGTTGGACCAGATCCCTCTCTGGAAGCTTCTTGCACAGCACCCTGCACATAGCAAGTGCTCATAAATGCGGCAGCTGTGAAGGCGGCCAGAAGTCAGCTATTTCCAGGGACGCAGTATAGCTGGGTTGCATTTTACAATCTAACATAACTCAGGTCATCTTCTGTGGGAGTAAACTCATGTTTCTGTGAGTGTTTTACGGATTTGTCCCTCATAGTGGAGCTTAGTCTAAGCCGTGCCTCAGACCCCTGTGTCCATAGTGCTGGGAGCCTTTGGGGAGGTTCATTTGTTCAATGTCCAGCTCGCTGAGCATTTTTAAGTCCGACTCTGCACTTACACCAGGCCAGGCAGGAACGCTCCCAGAATGAGTCAGCAGTGTAGAAAGAGAGCCTGAGAAGTGGGCTTCTCTCTATTGGTCCAAACTTACCTGTTTTGCATAAACATTTAAAAGTCTGCCTTGATCCCAGTTTGGAACAATATGCCTCAAAACCATAAAGGTTTTATTACCAGCCTGATGTTGATCTGATTGATTTAATTTGCAAGAGATGAACATTAGTATCTTTAGATAAAAAATGCCTGCCTGTTTCACCATGTGTAAGAATCGTAACTTGGCTTTGAGCCTTTAGAGGAGTAGAAACGCCCTCTTCTACAGGAGCTCATCGTAGCTCTGCTACTTAAAATGTAGTGCTCGATGCCCTTACATTTCCAAATGTTTCAGATGCGAGAACCATGTCTGCAGATCCCACGTACATTGTGGCGTCTCCCTTCCTTCCCTGGGGCTGCTTCAGGAATGGCGGTGAGAGCTGATGCCACACAGTGTGCAAGTGATGTTACTTATAGCGCCACACTTCTGTCTCCCCCATGGGCAGCCTGGCCCCCCACGCACTGGGAAGGACGCTGGCTGAATGGGAATCTGATGGACCTTCGCGTGTTCTGTGTGTATTCACTGTCTTGCTGGTGGGTTGGGAATTTCAGGCGTGCGGCGGGTGAAGCGAGAGGACCTGGAGGCTGGCGGGGAGAACCTGGTCCGCTACAAGAAGGAGCCCTCCGGGTGCCCGGTGTGTGGCAAGGTAACGCTCGCGGTCCACGTCGGAAGCTGAGATGGAAAACACATCATTTTCTTCAGTGAAGACTCTATGAGCTGTACTTACAGAGTATTGCAGGGAAGATCTGGGGGGTAACGATGGGTGCTCAGGTTGTCTTAAACTGGTGTCCACCCATTTTACACACTTGTCATTTGGATCTCTTCGGCACTTAAGATGGGTTTCAGTGAGTGGGCTGAGAAAGAAGGATACTTCCTCTGTGCTATGATTTTCCGCCTAAGCTGCTCCCTGGCTCCCGCTCTCCTGTATAGCATCGTTGAGACAGTGATGTTGTGGTCAGCAATGGGGTGCAATGAATGAGGACACAGGGGGACCCAGTGGCTTTGTTTTGCCTGTCAGCGCTGGTCTCCCCTGTGCAGTGGACAGGTGGCATTCTGTAAGTTAGAGCATGGCCGACCCCATGGCAGGCGCTCCCAGGCACATTCAGTGGATTCCGGTGCAGCCCAAGCGAGGAACATGTGGTGTCATCCACGGGGGCGCATCCATCCCAGGGCCACGTGATGTGGGCTGTCTTGGCACCAGCTGAGGATTCAGGCACCTGGCTGCATGGCAGAGATGCTGGATCCTAAACATCCAGAAAACATGCTGCCCCTCCCAGGAGAACCCAGGGCCCATGCTGTGGCACCCACAGCCATCAGGCTGCCATGGCCCTGTGTTCTGTGTGTGAGAATCTTGGAGGTGTCCTTCCTTCTTTGTTAGACTCAGCTTTCACTCAGGTGACTATAAAATGTCATCTGTCCTCGGAGGCCTGGGAACTGTCCTTCACCGGATGCAACGCTTGTGCTGCAGAGTAAGGGTTCTGAGCGGCTCCCAAGCGGGCTCTGGGCCCAGCAGCTCTGGCACGTCGCTCAGCTGGCTTTGGGAGCCACCGAGAGGAGAGTGCCCCGGCCACACACAGTTCCCGTGAGCCCCAGTGCGATGCCCATCCAGGCCCTTTAGCAACTGGGAGCACAGGCCGTATAGAAGGCTGGCTGTGACCATCTTCCGTGTCCTGCCTCCCAGCAGGCAGCACCATCACCAGAGCTTTTAACCTTTTAAAGAGAAAACCGAGATCCCTGTTTTTATATGAAACTTCCTGATTTTTTTCAAAACACAGAGAGAGGCCGAGCAAATGAGAGAGCAGAGTGGTGTGGCTGGGGGTCCAGCATTGTGGGCTGTGGGTTTGGGGGCCGAGGAGTAGGGCTGGGGTAGAGCAGGTGACTTAGAGCGCGTTTGCGAGCCGGGCCAGCTGTGCACAGGCAGAGGTGGGTGAGGCCTGTGCCCTTTGTCCCGCGTCCCTGGTCTTTCTCCCCACTGACCTCTGGCCCTCGGGGGTTACTGGCCCCAAGTGGCTTCCGTGCTGTTGAGATATCGCATGTGTGAAGCCACCCGGCTCTGAGCCTGACGTCCAAACACGTGTTTATTCTATGCAATGTTTCTTGAATACCCACTGAGGCAAGAGCAGGCAGGTGGTGAAACGGCCTGTAGTGTGGGTGACTGAATTCTTCGGTGTTGTCAGTTGCTTCTTGTCTTCAGCCCAGCCTGCCCTGCAAAGACCATGACACCTGCAGATTCCGACCTCCCTTGCAGCCTGCTCACCTTCCCACCTGTCGATTGCCCCACCTAACATCTTGGGATGGGGCACAGCACTGTCGGCCCCTGGATCACCTGCACATCTTGGAAAGAGATGTCACAGGGAGACGCCAGCATCTTGTCCCCAGTGAATCACTTATTCCCTTTCATTCATCTCTTATGTTCTCTTCTTGAGAATGTGGGCATCGGGCGAGCTCTAGGAGATCACAACCTGGGTTACTTGGCCACTGAGAATGGTCATCCAGATAGAGACCTGCAGAGCTCTGTGGGGTGCTGGCGTTTCTAGGGCCCTAGTGGTGGTCTCAGCCACCAGCCTTGTCCACTGCTGTGTGCCAGTGGGGCCACATCTGTCATGTGGACCACGGTATTCCCAGCGCCAACCTCAGCTCTGGTCACAGAGGTGACCCCCTGGGATGGATATTGGATGAATGAGTGTACTTCCACACCCGTCATGCTAGGCTGGAAATATCAAGAAATCAGGGACATTGTGAATGTGCATGAGACACAGTATCAAAGCCAAGGGGGAATCTTTGGTACCTATTTTCAGAAAATTGCAGATATTTCTGTGATTTACTGGTTCCTTGGTAGTCCATCCTAGGGAAGTATTTAAATAAGCTAAAAAAAAAAATGGAGCTGAGCTCACGTTTATAATAAAGACTAGCAAATGGCCCATTTTCTATTGTAACGTAAGCACCTGTTTACACAGTTCAGCAAGTAATGCATACTGTGGCATCAGTGACTATTTGTATCTGTCGCACGCTGAGGAACTGTTGAAGCGCAAGACCTGAGCACAGTGCTGTGTTTCTGGGCCGGGCTGTGGTTTCCCCGGAGGAGCCTGATGGAGAGGCCCTTCCCATCCCCAGGCCCGCGGCCCTCACCACGCGGCTCCTCTGCCCGCAGGTGTTCTCCTGCCGGAGCAACATGAACAAGCACCTGCTCACCCATGGCGACAAGAAGTACACGTGTGAGATCTGCGGGCGCAAGTTCTTCCGCGTGGACGTGCTCAGGGACCACATCCACGTCCACTTTAAGGTGTCGATCACGTGCTGCCCTCACCCCGCCATGCTCATGGCAAGCCCTGGCCAGTGAGCCTCAGTCAGCTCAGGCTTCCATAGCAGAGTTTTGCAGACGGGGCGGCTCATGGGCAGACATGTGCTGCTCACGGTTCTGGAGGCTGGATGTCCAGGCCCCAGGAGACTTGGCGTCTGGCAAGGCTCACTTCCTGGTTCCCAGATGGCACCTTCTCGCTGTGTCCTCACATGGTGGAAGGGCTGGGGGTCTCTTCTATAAGAGTCCAAATCCCATTCTTTTTTTTTTGAGACAGAGTCTTGCTCTGTCGCCCAGGCTGCAGTGCAATGGCGAGATCTTGGCTTACTGCATCCTCCACCTCCTGGGTTCAAGTGATCCTCCCACCTCAGCCTCTCGAGTAGCTGGGATTATAGTCACCCGCCATCATACCTAGCTAATTTTTGTATTTTTATTAGAGATGGGGTTTCATCATGTGGGTCAAGCTGGCCTTGAACTCCTGACCTCAGGTGATCCACCCACCTCGGCCTCCCAAAGTGCTGGGATTACAGGCATGAGCCACCGCACCCAGCCCCAAATCTCATTCTTGAGGGCTCCAGCCTCATGACCTAATGACCTCCAGGAGGCCCTGCTTCCTCATACCATTTCCTGGTGGGTTAGGATTCAACATGGGAATTTGGGAGGGTGGAAGTATTCAGACTACAGCAGGGTCCTCAAATAGTTGACGAGTTGGCCACATTTCACCTCTCCAAATGAATTCTGTGACTGTCGGCCTCACCTCCTCCAGCCCAGCTGCCAGGCTTGAGGTACAGCTCCCCTGCCATGGCTGCCTCCTAGCCCGGTCCTGGCATTCGCATCCCTCCCCTCCTTTGAGTAAAGGGAGGAGCGGAGTGGAAGCTCTGGGAGCAGGGAGGACATGGGGCGTGATGAAGGGTGGGAGAAGCGCTGATCAAGAACTGAAGAAATGACAGGTGGTATGGGCAGCCCCGGGAAAACAGATCAGACCCGAGAGGCGAGAGGCACCACCCACCCGCTCGGGGGATGCCCCGGCAGTGCCTGGCCCTGGGCACAGATTGGGATCTGCTGGGCGCGTGTGAGAGGAAGCCACGGGTAGTGTGGAGAGCGAGAGCAGCTCTGGCATTTAGGTGGGGAGCCCGGGGGACAAGCTGGGATGGGCTGGGGCACACGTGTGGCTCGTTAGGGCGTCATGAACATCAGAGAGGCATTTCCTTCTGCATCTGGGGAAACGATTGCTCATCCCTGTGCTGGAGATAACTGAGTGAAGCGTCTGCTGCGCTGTTAGAAACCGGGGGTGGTGGCTGTTTTCCAGGACATCGCGCTGATGGATGACCACCAGAGGGAAGAGTTTATCGGCAAGATTGGGATCTCCTCTGAAGAAAACGACGACAATTCAGACGAGAGCGCCGACTCGGAGCCTCACAAGTACAGCTGCAAGCGGTGCCAGGTATGGCGGGTCTGCCCGGAGGTGCCCGGGTAGTCTGGAAAGGAAGTTGGGAGTTGCAGGGCTGCGGGCCCCATGCAGCAGGTGCCTCCGTGAATCTCGGAAGCAGCCCTGCCTCTGCAAGGGTCGGGCCGGTGGTCCCAGTGCAGGCTGGGTGCCTATCCATCATGCGTCCGGGAAGGCCAGCCTGTGTCACCTCAGGGATGGTCTATGTGGGTCTCACCGGTGCTCTCCAGGAACTCCCCTTTGACCCGGCTCAGGAACACATGTGAAGTGTCTGGCCAGTGTGGGGATTGGCCTCCTGGAAGGTGGCTGTGCTGGCTGCAGGCTCTCCCTCTCCCTCTCCCCTCCACCTCCTCCTCCCTGCTCAGGCCTGAACCCCTCACAAGGCCTCCCCTGTGCATGGAAGGGGCTCACCAAAAAGGAGGGTGGTTTCTCAGGCGACCCGTGCTCTGAGTTTGAGCACGAGGCCTTACGGCTTTGGAAAAGGTCCCCATCAAGCCTCTGAGAGTCCCTTCTGCCCTGGCATGAGTCATGGGCTCTTGGGGAGTGTCGGGTGCCCTGGTTTGTGGACCATTTGCTAAGAGGACCAGGGACCTCATGCGGATGTCAGCAGCGGCCTGTCTGCCCGCCTGCAGCTCACCTTCGGCCGGGGTAAGGAGTACCTCAAGCACATCATGGAGGTGCACAAGGAGAAGGGCTATGGCTGCAGCATCTGCAACCGCCGCTTCGCGCTGAAGGCCACCTACCATGCCCACATGGTCATCCACCGCGAGAACCTGCCGGACCCCAACGTGCAAAAGTGAGGCATGGTGGGGGGCTCCGGGTCATGCCGGGAGGGAGGGGCATGCTTCCTTGCAAAGAGATGCGGGCTTTAACGAGCCATTTGCAGCTCCGAGCACGTGATGTCCTCTGGGTCCCAGGCCAGGGCTGGGGGCAGCAGGGCTGCGGTTTGTCCTGTGCTTCCACGCAGTCTCCTGGCACCAGCTGGCCACGTTACAGGAAAATAGCGGGTTCCTGGCCTGCCTACAGAATGACCCGAAATGCTTTTTCCTGCAACAATTAGGCTTCATTAATGCCAGGCCTCATGTGACTCACAGCCCATAATCCAGGCTGGCTGCTGAGTGACTCAGCAGTCCCGTCCACGGGCACTAACAGAGCAGCACAGCCTCCACCGCAAACACTTACCCCCTCCAGCTCTGGTGCCGGCAGCCGGCTCACGGTTCGGCAGGGCGGCTGCCTCCGACGTCTCTCTCCTCGGCCCGTCGTCATGCCGTCTTCTCCCTGTGTCCTCACAGGGCCTTCCCTCTGTGCGTGTCTGTGCCCTAGTCTCATCTTAGCAGGACACCAGTCAGCTTGGTCAGGGACCCCCGTGATGACCTCATTCCCACGTAATCACCTCTGCAAACACCCCATCTCCAAACGTTGTCACATTCTGAAGGGCTGGGGTTAAGACTTCAGTGTAGGAACTGGGGGGGTCACGATCCAGCCTGTGGCAGAGGCTCCGATATTTGCTTCTTTGATCATCCCTGTGGCATCTTGTTGCCTCACGTTTGCGGCTGAGGTGATGGGGATGGTCCTGGGGACGGTGCCGTGGCCGCCGCAGAGCCCGAGGCTGTGCAGCCGTCCTGAGCTCATCTCCGGTTTCAGGTACATCCACCCCTGTGAGATCTGCGGGCGCATCTTCAACAGCATAGGGAACCTGGAGCGCCACAAGCTCATCCACACAGGTGCGTGACTGTCAGGGTGCGGGCCTGGCCCTGGCGGGAGGGGCGGCAGGGAGGGATGCTGGGGGTCTCCCAGTGCTCCACACACAGCTGTCGCACCCGCCTCCCCCGTGCCTTCCGCCGTTTCCCCAGCTTTTTGCGTCCTTGTCATCCCTGCCACTCACAGCCCGGTGTCCCCATCCCCCTCACCCCTCCAGGTCCTCAGGGACCTACCTGAGCCACAGGACCCCCGGGAGGGCTCTGCGGGGGCCGCTGCAGAGGCGACCTGCCCCTGTGACTGCGCTTCCAGCTGCGGGCAGGCCGAGCCCCTCTCCTCGGTGTGCCCTTCTTGCGGGCACTGCAGGCAGGAGCTGCTCGGCTCTGAGTTGTGGATGCCTATGTTCTCAGGTGTGAAGAGCCACGCCTGTGAGCAGTGTGGGAAGTCCTTCGCCAGGAAGGACATGCTGAAGGAGCACATGCGTGTGCACGACAATGTCCGCGAGTACCTGTGCGCCGAGTGTGGGAAAGGTAGGTGTGGGCGCTGGGGCCACGGGCCAGGCTCAGCCAGGCTGCCCGGCCGCAGGTGCAGGGAGGGGACGTGAGCCAGAACTGGCACGTCACACTGACCGCAGTGCAAGAGGCATTGCCAGAGTGTGGCTCTGGAAACCACAGGCTTCAGTCATTTACTTAAAAGGAAAAGACTGGAGGCAGGATTTAAATCCGGAATCTAAAAGAAAACTCAGGTACCCAGAAGGCAGAAAGATGTGATAAATGTAAAGGCTCAAGCAGATCATCTTCAAAGTAGGACAATCATGCAGGATCTAATTGTTGAAAGTATAGAATGATTCTCAAAGCCACCGTGGGCTCCGACAGCGATGCAAAACCCTCAGCATATTCACCCGCAGACTAGGATCGGCTGAGGGTGAGAGGGCTTCACCACTGCCAAGGACTTCATTGTAACAACAGAACATTCATTAATAACAAGCCTAGTGATAAAACGTATCAATTAGTCAGCAAACTAAAAAGATAATTCCAATACCTGCCATAATTGTAGCCCATTCCTGTTTTTTAAAATAACAACTTCCTCGAAGTTTTGGAGCAGCAGGTCTTGTCTTGGGCTGTCACTGTGACCAGCATGAAGACGACACAGAAGCTGCATTAACTCCACTCCCCAGATGAGCCCTGCGAGCACCTGCAGAATGACACTGCGTGTCAAAGCCTAAAAGAACTGCCTGCAGAAGAGGGGGTCTTCTTTCCCCTCCTTCCTGGCCCTCAGTTCCTCTCCTCAGAGGCCAGCACAGGCCTTTGTCCCTCCTCCAGGGTAACTTCACGCAGGGACGGCACGTGGGTGGTTTTAATGAAAAAGCAGTGCATGTACCTCGCCAAGACTTATTTTTTAAACAATACAAACAGGTCTGAAGATGGTGGTGTTACTCTCCCCTCAGACCCCGGCCGCTCCTCGCAGAGCCCATGTCAGTAGCAGTGTCTGCCTGCCTGTAGGGCACGTTGGGAGCCAGATGTAGGGCTGAGGTGCCCCACAGGGTCGTGGGGTGAGCCTTATGCTGTGCTGAGGTGCAGGATCCGAGAAATAAAAGGACAGGACACAGAAGTACA
>PVKP010056888.1:0-10405 GCA_004027715.1 Plecturocebus donacophilus
AAAAAAAAAAAAAAAAAAGAAATATTTTAAGTACATATTCTTATAGCATGCATGTAAAGCCAGGTGATTTACTAAGAATTGGTATATCCTTTCACAAATGGAGTTTATTATTGACCTAAGAATGAAGGAATTTATGAAATAAATATGTATGCAAATTATAATCTCTTAGAGTTGAATCTTCTTATGCTAAAAATATAACTTTATAAAAACTTGATCAAATAGGAAGTAAAATTTAAATATCTTTGAAAGTTATCTTCATTAAGCATTCAGCCAAATGCACTTTTAAAAACTTGACTGAATATAATTATATCAGATATAAAAGCTGAAACAATTGACTTTTATAAATAAATACTGAATTAAATTATTTCATTGAAAAATTTTTGTTTAGAATGGTTCCAACTTTGTCTTGCCAGTAGCAATGTGTGCTAGTGTCAGTTTCCTTATAGCCATGCCAGAAGAATACGAGGTCATCCTTTCTCATTTTCACCAATTTGACAGATGATAAGTTATCTTAATGGTGTTTTAATTTGCTCTTCTTTAATTGTAAGTGAAAATAAATATCCTTACACGTGTTTAAGAGTCCAGTTACATACCTTTAATGTGTTTTCTGTATGTATCTTTCTCTTAATTTTCAATTTTTTTGGTCTAGTGTCATGAATTTTTAAAAGTTCTTTATATTATTAGTAACATTAGCCCTTCATTTGTAACATATATTGCAAATATTTCTCTCATTTGCTGCAGTTGTCTTTTGAGTGGATGGTGTCTTTTGGTCATAAAATTTGCTGTCATTTTTAGGTAAAGTTATTGATATTTTATTTATCTGACTTTTGAAATTTAACTGGAAAATCTTTTGCTTACATTGAGATTAAAGAGGAATTCACAGGTGTTTTCTTCCACAACTTGTATTGCTACATTTTTTTCTACATTTAGCTATGTAACCCATTTGGAGTTAAGTTCTTGAATATGGTAGTGAAGTATGGATCTAATTTTATCTTTTTCCGAATGGTTAACCAATTGTCCCTGAACCATTTATTAAGATATCCTTTGTTGCCTTGGTAACTTGAAATGCCACCTTTATCATACACTATATGATAAATTTCTATATGTACTTGAGTCTATTTCTGGACCTTTATTCTACTCCAGTGATCTACTTGTATATTCACATGCCAGCACATCATAGTTTTAGTTAATAGAGCACTCATCATAACAGCTTTTCAAATTGATCTTGTTTGTTGCACATATCAATAGTTCTTTTCTATTCCAATGTAAGAATATTTCACAGTTATCAGCCATTTTTCTGTTGATGGCCACCTGAAGTGCCTCCAGATTTGTTTATATGTTGAATATAGATGTTAGGAACCTTCTTGTAAAAGCTTTTTTGAGGATAGATATTTCAAATACTATTGGTTAAATAACTAGAAGTGATCTGACTGTGACATGGAATAAAAATTTTTGTTTATTTGTTTTGCTGTAGTTTGTTTTCTTTTCACCAATGATGTATGAGAGTACCAATTGCTGCACATCCTTGCCAATATTTGGTGATGTTAGTGTTTTTACTTTCTGTGTTTCTGATGGATGCGAGCACTCATTGTGGGTTTATTTTTTATCTGCCTCATAAAAAATAATGTTGAACATTTTTCTAATGTTTATTGACAACTTTTATGCTTCCTTTATTTGGTATCTATTAATTATTAATTATTATGTTGGCTATACATTTTTCATGCATGTCTTTATCAGTTGAAGAAGGCTTTATATATTTGCTATATATATAGGCTGAGTTATCATAGGTGTGTATTGCATCTTAACAAATTTTTTTCTAGGTTTATTAAAATGACCTTATGCTTTTTTCTTTTAATTCTGTTAATAGTATGCCTTATCAGAACAGATTTTCAAATTTTAAACCAATTTTGCCTTAATAGTTTATTGTCTTTTCAATTTTTTATGGATATTTTGGCTAACATGTGTTTTGTATTTTTTCATCTACCTTCCGAAGGGGTATTGGTGTGAAATTTTCTCTGATTTTAATATCTGTTAGATTTTGGTTTCAAGTCATTAGATCTCATATAATGCATTTGGAGGGATTTCTTCATTGTACATCCTGAGAAGAAACTCTGTACTATTATTGATATATATATTTGATATGGTTTGGATGTGTCCCACCCAAATCTCATCTTGAATTGTAATAGTCTCCACATGTCAGGGGTGGGGCCAAGTGAAGAAAATTGAATCATGGGTGTGGTTCCCCCATACCGTTCTCATGGTAGTGGATAACTCTCACAAGATCTGATGGTTTTATATGTGGGAGCGTTTCCATGCACAAGCTCTCTTGCCTGCCTCCATGTAAGACATGACTCCTCATTCACTGCCATCAAAGATGATTGTGAGGCCTCTCCAGCCATGTGGAACTGTGAGTCCATTAAAACTTTTTTTCTTTATAAATTACACAGTCTCACATATATTTTCATTAGCAACATGGGAAAAGACTTATACAATATTCAAATCATGTTTGTTAGAATTCACCAGTGAAATCATGTGGGCCTGAAGTTTTCTTTATATGACCGTGGTTTATAGCTAATTCAATTTCTTGAATAGAAATTGGGATACTCAGCCTTTATATTTCATCATGTGTCAGATTTTTATAAGTTACTTCTGTAAGAATATGTTCTATTTGGTTTAAGTAGTCACACCACTTGGGGGAATATGGTTTTTTAAAATAATATTCACTTATCTTTTTAATATCAAAAGAATATGTAGTCATTTTTCAGATTTTATTCTTGATATTGCTAACTTGCGATGTCTCTCTTTTTTTCTTCACCAGTATAGATAGTTATTGATTTTGTTGATATTTATTTAAAAACCAAATTTTGGCTTTGTTAATTTTGGCTATTATGTCTGTTTTTGTTTCAACTACTTTAATTTGTTTTATTGTTTTCTTTGTTCTATCAATTTCAAATATACTTTTGTCTTAATTATTTAATAAAATCTCTTATTAAGGAGAGATTCAGGTATTCTATTATAGACCTTTCTTCTTTTCTAATGCAATAATTTTATTCTATTTATTTATGTTTTTCCTTCAACATTTATTTTAATTTCAGGAGTACATGTGCCATCATGTTTGTTACATAGGTAAATGTGTGCCATGATGGTTTGCTGCACAAATCATCCCATCATCTAGGTATTAAACCCAGAATTCATTATCTCTTCTTCCTGATGCTCTCCCTCCCACTACCTTTGAAACGACAAGCCCCACTGTGTGTTATTACCCACCATCTGTTCATGTGTTTCACCATTCAGCTCCCACTTACAAGTAAGAATGCGAGGTGTTTGGTTTTCTGTTCCTGTGTTAGTTTGCTGACATTAATGGCTTCCAGCTCCATCCATGTCCCGGCAAAGGATGTAATCTCCTTACTTTTTATGGCTGCGTAGTATTCCATGGTATATATGCACCACAATTTCTTTATCCAGTCTACCATTGATGGATATTTAGGTTTATTCTATCTCTTTGCTATTGTGAATAGTGCAATGAATATACATGTGCATGTATCTTCATAATAGAGTAATTTATATTCCTTTGAATATTTACCTAGTAATGGGATTGCTGAGTCAAATGATATTTCTGCCTCTAGGTTTTTGAGGAATTGTCACACTGTCTTCCACAATGATTGAGTCAATTTATACTCTCCAAATCTGTGTAAAAGTGTCTTTTTTTTCTCTACAATCTCACCAGCATCTGTTGTTTCTTGACTTTTTAATAACCATTCTGACTGGTGTGAGATGGTATCTCATTGTAGTTTTCATTTCCATTTCTCTAGTGATCAGTGGTGTTGAGCTTTTTTTTTCATGTTTGTTGGCTGCATGTATGTCTTCTTTTGCGAAGTGTCTGTTTATGTTCTTTGCCCACTGTTTAAGGTTGCTTTTTTTTTCTTATGAATTTGTTTAAGTTATATATAGTTTCTGGATATTAAACCTTTGTCAGATGGATCAATTGCAAACATTTTCTCCCATTCTGTAGGTTGTCTGTTCACTCTGGTGACAGATTCTTCTTCTGTACAGAAGCTCTTTAGTTCAATTAGATCCCATTTGTAAAGCTTTGCTTTTGTTGCAATTGCTTTTGGCATTTTTGTCATGAAATATTTGCCTGTGCCTAGTGTCCTGAATGGTATTGCCTAGATTTTCTTGTAGGGTTTATATAGTTTTTCATTTTACACTTAAGTCTTTAATCTCTTTTGAGTTAATTTTTGTATATGATATAAGGAAAGGGTCCAGTTTCAATTTTCTGCATATAGCTAGCCTGTTCTACCAGAACAATTAATTATACAGGGAGTCCTTTCCCTATTGCTTGTTTTTGTCAGGTTTGTTGAAGATTAGATGGCTATAGGTGTGTGGTCTTATTTTTGAGTTCTCTATTCTGTTTCACTGGTTGATGTGTCTGTTCTTGTACCAGTACCATGCTGTTTTGGTTACTGTAGCCTTGTAGTATATTTTGAAGTTGGATAAGGTGATGCATCTGGCTTTGTTCTTTTTGCTTAGTATTGTCTTGGCCATTGGGCTTTTTTCTTGTTCCATATGAGTTTTAAGATAGTTTTTTTTCTAATTTCATGAAGAATGTCCAAAACGGTTTAATTAAATGGGAATAGCATTGAACCCCTATGTTACTCTGGGCAGTATGGCCCTTTTCACCATATCGATTCTTCATATCTATGAGCATGGAATGTTTTTCCATTTGTGTGTCCTCTCTGATTTCTTTGAGCAGTGGTTTGCAGTTCTTCTTGAAGAGTTCCTTCATATCCCTTGTTAGTCACATTCTTAGTAATACAATAATTTTAAAGCTATACAATTATAAATACCACAGACATGCTACTGACTCCCAGCCATATTACTGGAAATCAGGGATTCTTAACAGTATTGATTTTTGAACAGGATGTTTTTGTTTTGTGTAGGGGGGCAAACTTATGCATTATAAGATGTTTCACAGCATCCCTCACTTCTACTCAGTAAATGTCAGTAGCTCTCCATCTTGTGGTATAATACAAATTGTTGGCAAATATAGCCAAGTGTTCCTGGGAGGCAGAAGCAAAATCATCCCCAGTTGACCACTTCTTTATGTAAATCTTCATACACATAGAAATTTCTGTTAATTTTTGTGGGATTAATTTTAATATCAACTAACTACCAACAATCACCTGACATTTGAGCAAAGACCTCACATTAAAGAATATCTTTACTTAGGTTCTCTCTGAAGCAAATTTGAGAAAAAGATGTGAATACAAGCAGTTAATTTGGGAAGTGATCCCAGGAAATTCTGATAATTAAATGGAAGGATGAGAAAAAGAAGGGAAAGAAGACTGTAACAGTTGGGTAACAGAACAGATTCTGGTTATGGGCAATTTTTATGCATTTTTCCTGAGAATTTCTGGGAGGTTTAAAAATATGAGTTGTCCTAACCAACAGCAAAAGAGCTGCATCACTTACTCCCATCAGTTATTGATGGGGATGTTTGCTGTGGCATTAATTTCCTGGAATTTCAGTGAAAACTGCCTCATACATATAGTAAGGACTCAGGTCTGGAGATTGTAGACAAGCAAGACATTTCCAGGTGTTTACAACTGGAAGCTACTGTAGAAGAAAAGTGCAGTGAATGTGGAGAGGATATGGGCAGGGTCCTATTGGTAGAGCCACCAAAATAAACTAGCTAAAAAGGGGGTTGGGGGCTGAAAAAAGAGAGAAATTAGAAGGTAAAAATGACCTCAAATTTCTCTACTTGATATTCTTAGAAAGATATAGGATGCCACGAGAAACTCAGAGGACAAGAATAATTTGTTTTACAAATAAATTAATACTGCTGATATATTACAAAAGATGAATATTGAAAGAAGAGTTTAAAAAATTCTTTCAGAGAATAGAACAAGTGAGTGTTTTAAACCCATGAGAGATTTTTTTAAAAATGATAGAGACAAAACCAGTATGATAAAAATCTAACAGTACTTTTAGAAAAGAAAAAGATAATTAAGCTAATAAGAAAAAATTAAGTTAAACACAAAGAAAGGGAGATCAAAATAATATTGAAAAGATCAACAGTGATACATGATGCCAGAATGCATGAAAAATCTTTTTTAAATAATGAAAAAAATTCTTTAAACCTTGAATACTATGCCCAATCAAATCATGTATTCCATGCAAGGTGCAAGTGAAGATTTGTCTAAATTTGACATGACTCAAGAATGTATGACCTATATACTGTATCACCATCCTTTATCCACTGTTATTTGCCAGTAGAACAATGTGGTAAAACCATAAATAGAAACACATGGGATGAATTAAACAGTGTATTAGCCTCGGAAGTGCTGAGAAGTTCAAGTCTCACATTGTTTCAACCACCTAGATACCACTTGCTTTATATTAGAACAGGAGAATATCTGGAAGAACAATATTAGCAAATTAGAAGAGAAGGAGGACTTCATAGAATATTTCATGTACTTAGAAATATCAAATGAGAAGAGGCAAATGATAAATTTGATAGAAAAATTGGAAAAATTGAAAGAAAAATTTTAAAAAGTATGAGTGTAAAATTGAGACAATAATCTCCAAGAGACCCCAGATGGTACACGACAAGGTAAAAAAAATCAGACAGCATTAATTATATTAGCAGTGAATAATCTTTATATAATCATTGTATTGATTTAATTATTATTGACATTAGAATTAGAAGATGCAGTAGATAAAATAATAGTGTAAGGTAACAACAAAATTTTAATCTGTTGTAATATCTATGACTAAAATTGAAATATTCAGACATCCCTCTAGCATATAATTTAGAAATAAGGAAATAAATATTAGGAGGAAGAGCTAAGCTGTTAAAAAATTATCTTCCTCTTGAGAAAGAAACAAGGAGAATAAATCTATTAAATATTACTAATTTTTCCTTTGTCATATTGATAGTATCACATTTTTACAACTGTTTTAATTTTAAGAAGAATATATTGTTTCAGCAAAGAGTAAAAGAAAATACTTAAAGATAATTTAATTTTTTCTAGGCATTACTATAAAGTTGATATATTTAATATTCAAATACTGTTATATAATATAATAAAACTTTTAATGGAATTATAATGAACTCTGAAAATACTAATAGAAAAAACAGAATTAATTTTCCACATTTTATTAAATATTTTATAAACACTTCGCCTATTACCTAATATAAGTACCTGAAAAAAACGGATTGTGACAATAATGGAATAAAAAACCTACATTACAAAAATAGCCAAAAAGATAAAGAATGGTGCCAGAATGAAAAAATTAAGAAATATCAAGAACTGATTAGAATTGCATTGATTCACCCAACTGATTGAAATCAATAAATGCTTTTTTGAGTGATTTATCAAAAGTTTAAAATTGAACCCCAGATTTATCATATAATTTAGAAATTCTAGAATTATTTTATTTAGTATAACTCATGCTTTTTAAATATTAGAATGTATGAATCATTATTTTTTATAATTACAGTACTCACAAAAAGCTATAAAAGGCAGATGTAAACCTCAGTACAGTTGAAGTGTTTTCTAAGAAGTATATCCTAAATATTAGCAACAATCCTACTGCCCTACAAAAGATATTTTAAAAATACTGAATATTAATTTATATTTATAAGATTTACTAACATATTTAGAATCATTAAGAAATGATATATTTTGATAGGTCCAAATATTAATTTTGTTTAACTTTATGAATCTTACATTATTAATACTTTTTTGGAATGATATTTTAGTAAATCACTTTAAACAATATTAATCCAGTGAACATGTTATTTGAAAACCTTGAAAATTTCTTTGAAAGTTTTGACTTAGGGACAGATAAAGCCATGCGTTAATCACTGTTCAGATAGTCTCTTGCAACATAAAATTTAATTTGTATTTTAAACCTTCATATTTGATCAACACTGAATGGAATTTATTCTTGTTCACACATACTGTATGAATGATTATTACAGAGCAGTGAGCTGGAGTCTGAAGAAATATGCCTGATGCTATGAAAGCTGTGAAAAAAGAAGGGCTCAATGTAATATGGGGATTCAGGAAAGGCATCACTGCAAAAAGGACATTTGCACTGAGCTATGCAGGATACGTCATGGATAATTAGTTGGGAGTTTGTGGATGGAAGCACATTTCAGATAGAAGAATTAGCATATATGAAAGCCTTAAAGATGCCTGCAACAACAAAAGAGCTACAAGAATATCGTGTGATGAAGTACAAAATGTACGTGGCACACACAATAAAAGACGAACCAGCAGTAACACACCAGGGACAGATGCCGGAAGACTGTACAGATGATGTCAGATGTCAGTTTGTACTTTAAGGAAGGGGCTGAGGGTTGAGGAGGGGGAGATGACCCATTTTAAGTATTTAAGTGGTTTCAGTATGAACTAAAGAATAGAAGTGGCTGGGCGCAGTGGCTCACGCCTGTAATCCCAGCCCTTTGGGAGGCCGAGTCGGGCAGGCCATGAGGTCAGGAGTTCGAAGCCAGGTTGACCACCATGGTGAAACCCTGTCTCCACTAAAAATAGTAATAATAAAAAAATTAGCTGTGCATGATGGTGTGCACCTGTAATCCCAGCTACTTAGGCTGAGGCAGGAGAATCGCTTAAACCTGGGAGGCAAAGGTTGCAGTGAGCCGAGTTCATGCCACTACACTCCAGCCTAGGTGACAGAGTGAGACTCCATCTAAACAAACAAACAATCAAAAAAGAATAGATGTACAGTGAGTGAAAATAGCTCAGTAGTTCACCATTATTTTACCTACAGACCAGGAAAAGACAAGGAGGAGCATATATAGTGGAAGCATTCATCAGGGAAGTGACAGAGAAATACAAGACAAGAGAATGAGTTTGAGAGATATTTAAGAAGAAAAATTAACTGAATTTTAGTGAGATAATTTGTATGTGGGGAAGGGGTAAAGTTTTCAAGAACATTTTTTTGGCGTTTCTTTCTTGTAAAGTTAAGTGTGTAATGATAGCATGAACTGAGATACTGAGTGCTGGAAGAGACAGTTTGTGTGTGTGTGTGTGTGTGTGTGTGTGTGGGTGTGTGTGTGTGTAAATGCTTGCAGGTAATGACTGAGGAAAGGAATAACAGTGTTGTATTCTAGGAGCACATCAATGAAGGATCATGTTAGGAAACAGAAATAATACAAGTTATTTTAACACCAAGAATGTAATATGAAGAATTATTAACTAGGTATTGAACAACTGAGCAAAATAATAAAAAGAGAATGTTGATGGATTATAGATGTAGTAACTGCAGGAAGTAGCTATCTCTCCTGTGCCTTGTGGAACGAAGAGAAAAAGTTAATTACTGAAAATTAAAAACTTGGGAGAGGGCACCTTGAAGCTGGGTCGAGACATGAAGGGCGAATACTGCTTGGCTCTTCCTAGTGTTCTGAAGTCGAGGGTAGGAAGGAGGGAGTTATGTGGGGATAGGAACAAATAGAAGATGCTAGAAGTTCGTTATGTTTTCTTTGAGGGGACCCAGTGAGACTATTTCTTGGATGGTTGGCAAGACAACAAATTGTGATCAACCGCCACTGCTGGTTTCTGCCGTCCCCGCCAGGAGGAAAACCCGTTGCTAAGATGACTCTGCTGGAAACAGGAAGGAACCAGCACGCCTTTCTTCTCTACCTTTCCAGGCCTCTCCAGCATTCCCAATTCACACAGCCTAACAGCAGCCAGCTACTCCCTCAGCCAATTGTATTTATTTATTTATAGCATTGTGGTCAGATAATTATACATTTATAATTTTGCTTACTTTTTCTTCAGTATCATGTAAACTCCATGAGAAAATATTTTTGTTTGTTCGTTTTATTCTCTATTCTTTCTCTACTACTTTGAAAAGTGAAATGTACCTAATAGGCAGTCAACAAAGACCTGTAGATTAAGGAATGGGACCCATGTATCTCTTTCATGTCAGTTGTTTATGCTGGGATTCTGTCCATTGTTTATGATAGAATTCTTAACTATATAGATTTCTACCTGCCAGTGAGTTTCTGCTTCCTACATTACCTTTTTCCATAAGGGAAGATAAAACTATCTTCCATCTTATCTTTAGGTGCATGTTAATTCCTATTCAGCCTCCCACCATTTTACCTAAGATACCTATGTAGGAACAAGTGAATAGGCCAGGCAGAGTGGCTCAAGCCTGTAATCCCCACACTTTTGGGAGGCTGAGGCATGCTGAATACTTGAGCCCAGGACTTTGAGACCAGCCTGACCAACATGGTGAAACTTAATCTCTACAATAAGTATAAAATTAGCCAGTTGTGGTGGCAGGCACCTGTGGTCTCAACTACTGAGGAGGCTGAGGTAAGAAGATGGCTTGAGCCTGGGGGGCATAGGTTTCAGTGAGCCTGGGGGGC
>PVKP010056889.1:0-10405 GCA_004027715.1 Plecturocebus donacophilus
GTTCGAGACCAGCCTGGCCAAGATGGTGAAACCTCGTCTCTGCTAAAAATACAAAAAAATTAGCCACCACGCCCAGCTAATTTTTGTATTTTTAGAAGAGACAGGGTTTCACCATCTTGGCCAGGCTGGTCTCGAACTCCTGACCTCAAGTGATCCACTTGCCTCAGCCTCCCAAAGTGCTGGGATTACAGGCATGAGCTACCGTGCCCAGCCTACAATACAGAAATCTTTAATATAATTACTCAAATAGGCCAAAGGCAGGAGAGGGGCAGTTATCACTTTCTCCAAGAATGCTGAAAAAGCATTTGTTAAAATTCAGTATCCATTCCTAATGGATGAAATACTACAAAACAGAAATGAATGGAGAAACAAAAAACATTATAAAATAGGAATGGATGGATACTTCCTTAACAGTATTAAAAACACATATATTTCAGCCAAATGCTAGCATCTTTTTAATGGTGACACACCGGAAGCATTTCAAGAGATGTTGGGAACAAGATAAGGATACCTACTGTCACTACTATGACTTACAAAATGTACAAAAGTCAGTAGCTCTTAAATTAGCAGCCCATTAGAACATAATTGAAGATCCCTTTTACAACGGTTTAAAAAAAGCTATCTCAGAATACATACCAAGAAATATGTAGAGCCTATATGAAGAAAACTTTTAAACTACCAGAGAGTATAATAGAAGACTTAAATAAATGAGTCTTTCCTTGGATAGGACCTCTCAGTATTGTAAAGGTGACAGTTTTCTCTAAGCTCTAAGTTTAATTTGGTCAACATAAAAAGAGCAACAAGACTTTTTCTGGAACTAGACATGCTGATTTAAAAGTTTAAGGCAAGAAAATTCTGAAAGTTACAGAGATGACAACTATACCACATCTTTAAAGTGCATTAAAATAAATGTTAATAGCTGGGCACAGTGGCTCATGCCTGTAATCCCAGCACTTTGGGAGGCTGATGTGGGCGGATCACAAGGTCAGGAGTTTGAGACCAGCCTGGCCAACATGGTGAAACCCCGTCTCTACTGAAAATTAAAAAAAAAAAAAAAAAAAAATTAGCTGGACGTGGTAGCATGTACCTGTAATCCCAGCTACTCAGGAGGCTGAGGCAGGAGAATCACTTGAACCCAGGAGGCAGAAGTTTCAGTGAGCAGAGATTATGCCACTGCACTCCAGCCTGGGTGACAGAGCAAGACTTCGTCTCAAAAAAATAAAAATAAATAAATGTTAATAGTTTGGTCTCATTACTATATGACAAGAATGGCAGAATAATGGAATAGAATAGAAACCCAGAAATAGAACTAACTGAAAATGAAAATTTACCATATGACAAAGGCGATGTGTTAAAACTGTGGTGAAAGACGGACTGTTTAGTAAATTATTCTAGGATAAATGGCTAGCTTTCTAGGGAGAAATATTGTATCCCTACCTTTATGTACACATCTGTATGTATATGCTGTACATGTATAGAGTGTCTGAAATAATGCACATGAACTTTTTACTTGCTCTTCAGACTAAGACAATTGAGGATCAGAAATGGAAGATTTATTTTTTATTTACATAGTCATTTTTTGAAACCATGTATAATTATTGCCCTTTCAATGAAGAAACTTGTTAACATTTTAGATTTAGGTGACAGGTAGTTGGAGTTTGACCTTCTGAAGCATTAACCTGACTGGCTTTTCTATGTTTCTCCCCAGTGACCTGTGCATGGATTGTGCCTTGCAGCTGGAGACCTGCCCATTGTGTCGTAAAGAAATAGTATCTAGAATCAGACAGATTTCTCATATTTCATGACACATGTGAAGAGGCACCGCGGACTTTTTTCTACCGAATTCCAGCCAATGTTGAAAAGAAAAACAAAAAAATCTAATCAGTTGTACACACGTTGAAACTTATAGCCATGGCCAGATTTTATGCTAAAACGGTAGTTTGTCAAAGACAAAATTCTCTTAGAATCTAATCCAACTTGCCAGCCCTGAGAAAATCCCTTTTAAGGCCAAGGAAAGCTGAATGCTAGCAGCCTGGCCTGTGGTACTTCCATGAAAAACCATAGGAGACAGTGCCCTCCCAAAGTACTGAAATCACACTGGAATCCTCCATGTTGGGTTCATTTGATTGTTTAACACAGGATGTGTTGTGTCATTCTAAAGTTTTTATTTGGGGCAGAAGTCTTTATGGAGATGTAAATGACAGCGTTTCTGGGTTATGCATAACTTCTCACTGGTCAGAGAGACACCGGTGTGTTAAGCATGGATATTGCACTGCAAGACTTGAATTTATAAAAATTAGAATTACACAGTCAGTACTACAAGCAAAACAGAGAACCTGAAAGAAGGTGCACAGACTGTAGGAAAAAACCCAAATTTTTGATATTTCAGTGATTCCAAAGAACATTCTAGGTTTTTTTGTTTTGTTTGTTTGTTTTTTACTGCAGAAAATTGGTGATATTTTCACATTCATAGTGTTTCTATCCAGTTTCAGTACCCACATTTTATGAGGAAAAATGTTTTATCAATGCAGGAGGAATTCTTAAATTAGCTGCAATGTTAGGTTGGAGAAAACTTGGTATTTAGGGTATTTTTAAGGTACCATCAAATCAGATTTCTGTTTTTTTGTTTAAAAATTTTTTTAATCAGTATTGTTTTTACAAGTAATATACTTTGAAACTCTTGAACTAATAGTCTCAAAAACTCTAGAGGACAGTCTGAGAACACATATTTCTATTGTTCTAAATAAATACATGTTTTGAATAGTAAGTTCAATCATGAATTATTGACTATGTCTTCATCAAAAGTGTTAATCCCTCTCAGGGTCTCTGGTGAAGACCTTCAAGAGTTTGGTTTTTTCTCCCAGGAAATTGGAAGGTAGAATTGTAAATTCATAGAACTTCTTTTATAATGGTGTACCTCAGCAGCTGCCTTTCAATTTATGCCAATTCCTTACAGAGTTTATACTTGAATAGTAAATATGTCTTCTGAGTTTTACAGTGTCTTAAACTCAATGCACATTTTTTTTTCTTCTTTTCCCACCCTTTTTTGTTTGTAGTTCATTATACCTGTCCTATTCCAGGGCTGATTTCCTTCCTGGCTGTACATGTTGGGGTGCTGGATTTTTTTCCATGTCTTTAGTCTTCCATAACTCCAAAAATATATATAAATATAAATATATATGTAGATACATGTTCTCTTCTTTAGCTTGTGGTGAATACAGTAATTTGCATTGAAGAATAAAACATCTGTTGCCTTTTTTGACTAAGATTTCACAGCTTTCATTGGTGTATACTGCTAAGGTTCCAAGACATTACACTCTTAGACTTTAAGGGCTACTTTTGGGGGTAGGAGAGAATCAAGTATTAGAGTTAGAATAAGGCCAATCACTTACTCATCCAGCAGATTGTTACTGAGCACCTAGTACATGCTAGGCACTGTGCCTATGTGGTATACAAAATTTCTCTTTGTAGAGCTTATGTCTAATAGTGGAGAGAAGACAATATATGTAACAAGGTTTTAATGGAAAAGAATAGGGTCCTAGAGAGAATGGGGGAGACCTAATGTAGATGGTGTTGGGATGTCAAAAGAAACCTGAGGAAGTAACACTAGTGAAACTTAAAGGAGGAAGTAGGACATAGCCTGTCAGAGACTGAGGACTAGCTTCTAGGACTGGGTAGCTAGGCTAACACAACATTTTAGGCAAAGATACTAACTGAGGAAGAACTGGTCTCAGTGGGTTTGGGGATCTGATGGAAGGCCCCTGTAACTAGAAAAATAGGAACCAAGTAGGTAGGATAGTAATGTTACAGTGTTGGAGTGGCCAGGGAACTGCTTATGAAGGCCATGTGAAGGATTTTTTATTTTATACTAAGTGCAGTAAAAAGCAAAGATGTTTAAGCATGGACATGCCTTGATAAATAATTCTAAAAGATGGCTCTGGTTTCTATTCGGAGAATGGAATGGAGGAGTGGGGTGGGGTGGGGATAAAGGATAAGCAAAAAATGGAAATAGACCAGTAAAGAAACTTGGAAGTGGTCCAGCTGAGACTAAAGGTAATCTGTACATTTCGTGGAGATAGGGAAAAATAGATGGAATTAATAGATAATTTGCCAGGGAAAGGAATGTAGGAGCCTAATAGCTCTCTAAAAAGCTACCCTTGAACTTTGTTCCTAAGGAGGTTTACTTTTCCAATTCTTAACTTCTAGACCATAAAACAAAAGACTTCAATATTAAATTCACTAAATCATCCGGGATGGAAGCTAAGTTGTAAATTTGGAGTTACCTCAAAGGAAAAGACAGGAATTCCACATCAAAGAAAAAACTAAGGTTTAGCAAGCTATGTGGAAGAGTAAATAAAATAGTACATCCATAATCTGAACTGAATGCAAGCATTTAAGAGAAATTTAAAGCTAGACTTTTACTACTGATATATTGTTACCAGGGAGAAAAAAAATTATGGCATTTCGTTAGGTGATTCATTGGGGAAATCCAGCGTCTCAGCCAAAAAAAAGTTAATGAATTGCCTCCTTTTTCAAATGGCATAGAGCAGGAGAAAGTCATGGTGCCACTTGCAGAGTGCCAGGAAACGATTCAATCACAAAACCGACGCAATTTAACCAGCAGAAAATGACTTTTGCACAAGTTTCAACCATCTTGAATGTGTATCCACCAAAACAAACCATCCACCTAAGATCAGGTCTTTGCAAGATTGCCCATTATTTACCTTTTGCTATTTATTCACTCAGAAGAATTCTTAGTGCCAACCACCAAAGGATTTAAAAAATGAGTATTAATGGAAAAACATTTAGTGTAGTCAAGTCAGTTTTTAATTTTTCTACAAGTGGAAAAAGGCCATTCTGTATTCAGGAGAAAACATGTTCTGATTTCCAGGAATATGGTTTAACAACCCAGGGATTAGGGGTGTATACACCCCTGATGTATAATGGTTGAACACAGGCCCTTTGGAGTGGGACTGGACCCAGGACCCGCTAAGGTTTGGTTTCCCAGTCTGTAAAATGGAGATAATACCCACCTCACACTGGCTGGTTTTTGTTTTTATAGGGTTTCAAATATTTCAAAAGGAGACAATGTATTTATGAATGTTTAGCACATTATCTAATACATCCCTGAGTGAGTGGGTACCTTTTATCTTAATCCCCATTTGTTCCTAGAGCCAAGGGTGGTGAAATGGATAAAGATAGCCACAAATTATTTGACATCCCTCTCGTCAAGAAATGAGGTTTAGGTCCACTCTCCTTAAATTTGGGTGGCTCTGTGTCTGCTTGATAGTGGAACACAGCGGAAGGGATACTGTGCTGGTTTCCAGTACCAGGCATTAAGTGACTGCCAGCTTCCATTTCAGTGTCTCTTCAAACACTTGCTCTTGGACCCAGCACCATGGTGCAAGAAAACCCAAGAATCCCCTGAATCCTATACATGGAGAGGAACTGAGACCCACCCCCCCGCCCCAAACTCCCGCTCCAGTTCTCTGGTCAACATCCATACTGAGCTCCCAGCCAAGAGCCAACACTAATTTGCCAGCCACGTGAGTAAACTCCTTGGAAGAAGCTCCTCTAGTCCATTCCAGCTGCCCCAGCTGACAGCATATTAGTGAGCAAAATGGTTGTTTTAAATCACTAAGTTTTCAGGTGGTTTGTAAAAGCAATAGATAACCAGAACAGATGGTGTTTCTCCACTCCATAAATGACTTAGGAAGGGTAGGCAAGTTCATTTTGTCCAAAAATGTATGTTATATAGAGAAAATAGGTCATGAAGAAATTTCTAGAGTTTGCTGTGAGCTGTGTGACCAGGGCTTGACTAAACAAGTCAGTCCAGTAATTCAGCAAACTTTTAAAATGCCTATCTTCCAGCTGGTGCTAAACAGTAACTCATAACTGATGTCACCCAACTGGGTGGTAGCTCGCCTGTAATCTCAGCGTTTTGGGAGGACAATGCTGGCAGATCACCTGAGGTCAGGAGTTTGAGATCACCCTGGCCAACATGGTGAAACCCTGTCTCTACTAAAAATACAAAAATTAGCCCAGTGTGCTGGCACAAATCCTAGTTACTTAGGAGGCTGAGGCAGAATTCCTTGACCCCGGGAGGCAGAGGTTGCAGTGAGCCGATTGTGCCACTGCACTCCAGCCTGGGCGACAAAGCAAGACTCTGTAACTTGGTCACTGCTGTTACACCCAACTGTGTCTTTGTAACCATCTTTGTTCCAGATCTCAAAAGGTATCTATTTGATGTCCATTCAAAGATGTCTGGTAGGCTGGGCACAGTGGCTTACACCTGTAATCCCAGCACTTTGGGAGGCCGAGGTGGATGGATCCATCACCTGAGGTCAGGAGTTTGAGACCAGCCTGGCCAACATGGTGAAACCCCCATCTCTACTAAAAATACAAAAATTAGCCAGGCATGGTGGCGGGTGCTTATAATCCCAGCTATTTTGGAGGCTGAGGCACACGAATCGCTTGAACCTGGGTGGTGGAGGTTGCAGCCAGCCAAGATTGTGCCACTGCACTTCGGCCTGGGCGACAGAGCAAGACACTGTCCCCCCCAACTCCCAAAAAGTCTTCTAACCCATTCTGACTTGCCATCTGACCCTCAGTTCATATTTTAAACCCCTCTAGTCATATACCACACTTTGGCCAAAAGATATCATGCAACCAAAGAGACAAAAAGCTTAGTTGTCCAATCAAGAGAAATCAGCTCAAATGAGTCCTTTTTCAAAGTCTGGTAGTTTTGAAGAGGCCTTTTGCTGAAAGGTATCTGATTCCTGATTGCGTGGCTCAAAGTAGTTCTTCAACTCTCGTCTTGCATAATTATTCAAGAAATCAGTTACTGCCGGGGGCTTTCCTTCCACGAGGGGTAGGAACTGAAGGGATAAAGGACTGGCTCCCCAGCGACTTGGCAACTTACAAGCTCTCTTCAAACACATCTTAAACTACTTATTTAATCTTCCACACTCTGCGAGATGCAATTTATTCTCGAGTTACAAGTGAGGAAATTGAGGCTCGTGGCATCGATTCCTTCATCTGTAATATGTGGGGTGACGTGACACGTGGTCGCCACACAAACAGCTCGCCAAGGCCCGCATCCCTCCGCACTCCCTTCCCGGATTTCCTCTCCGGTCTTGCCCCGCCCCGGCGTCGGTAACGCGCGCCTGTGATTGGCTGTCGGCCAGCCGTGAGGCGGCGGAAGGGGTTGCGGTGACCGTAGTAACAGGAGGCGGGGCACGCCGCCCCTCCAACAGTCACCTAGGCTTGGACCTGCGACGTTGTTGGAGAGTGCAGAGGGTCTGGCGGGGCCTAGAGGCCGGGCTGGCACGTGACCGCAGCCGAGTACCCAGGGCAGGGCCTGGCGCGCAGGCGCTGACCCGACTGGGCAGTGAGCGGCCGCGGCATTGGCTGCGAGGCCTTAACCCGGCCAGCAGCCGCGCCCAGCGTGTGGGTGGGCCGCGGGCGGGGTAGGAGCCTACGCGGGGCGGCGGCGATGGACGCCTTAGAAGAAGAGAGCTTTGCGCTGTCTTTGTGAGTAGCTCCGCCAGGGTGCGGCTGACTGGCGGCCCGGCACAGCGGGCGTTCGCCCGGGGCCTGACCCTATAATACGGGTGTCCTTAGGGGCGGGGCGGGGTGGGGCAGGGGCCGCCAAGGCTCAGTCCCAGCTCCAGGCCTTCATTTTGTAGAGTACTGAGACCGCCGGTTTCAGGCACCGTGAGGCGGGTGTCACCGTTGATCAGCGCCTCCATCACAGTCCTCAGCCGCCAACCCTCAGCTGTCAGCAAAGTCTGGCGGGGTTGAGCTGCCGAGGCCGGGCCGCGCGCCCGAGGACCCTCCACGGCTCCCTGGCCCCCACCTCCCGGACTCCTGACAAAAATGACCCCCCTGGCAGGTGTTTCGCCCGCGCCAGGTTCTTGCATACAAGCAGACAGGTATGGGGTGATAGCGAAGAGCCTGGAGAACCAGGTTTTATGAAAGTGGAGTCGTCACATTGAACCCTCATATCACAGACGTGTCAAGTGTTTCTCTTCTGTTTGGACTTGCTGGATTAGACAGTCTTTCTTAATTGCTGAAGATGGGTGATGGGAAGTTCGTTTTGCTACTCTTTTTTATCTTGTACATTTTTGAAAACGTCCATACTAAAAATATTTTATTAATGCATTATGTGAAATAGCACCTAATCCAGACATGTGTTTCAGCTCCTCCACCTCTGATGCAGAATTTGATGCTGTGGTTGGATATTTAGAGAACATTATCATGGGTAAGCTTTTAAGATAGTTTTTAAGGACTGGCTTGCTTCTTCTTTAAGGACATTGAAATCAATTTGGAGAGTTAATTTTAAAAGTAGAAAACATCAAGCTGCATGCAATTTTTAGTGTAGCACAATGCAATACTTAAGTAAAGGCTTACTGCAGTTTGTCTTAGAAACAAACAGCCCAGTACTCCTGAAAACATCTAATAACCATAGATTCAGGGGCCTGGAAGGGACTGACTCAGGTAATGGTACACTAGCAAAACTATAGGAAATACTGATCTACTCTATTTCATATGTAGGGTAAGAACAATTTCATTTTTAGATAGTTTTGAGTTTTAACATTTTCATGCTATAAAACACATAAAACCATAACCACAAGCACTCATGGCTTGTGGTTAAGAAAACAAGGTGTTAAGCTTCAGCTTGTTCTATATTTTCCTGGGTTGAGTTCCTACTTGTGGATGTATTTGGGCATCCATGAAGCCTGCTAAGTAACAGGCAAGCAGTCACAGTCCCCAGAGGTTTAAGACAAGTATGTAGGAGGGGAAAACTTACATTTGAGAAAATTCTGTTGATCTTAAGTTTTATGAGAATAAGGAAAAGAACACTGTTATTTGGTATTATTGGCTACATGACTTAATCCATTTAGTATGGAAATTACTGACCAAGTTTTTATACCTTCAGGTATAAAGGTTCATGCCCTTAACTCCTGAATATAGATGTTTCATCATTAAGCTCTTTTCCCATATGGACTTGAGGATTTCTGGGGAATACTGAAGAATCCATTCAGTTTTCTTGCCTATTATACCCTGTATGCTATGGGAAAATGAGCCTTCTGTGGGCCTACGGTATTTATCCCAAGGTCGGGGTCCTTTCTGAAACTTTCCTTTTATTTTTAGAAATAATCTATTCAGTTGTTAAAATTCCTTATTCCAGGCTGGGGTGGTGGCTCACACCTGTAATCCTAACACTTTGAGAGGCCAAAGCAGGCAGATTGTTTGAGTCTAGGAGTTCAGGACCAGCCTGGGCACTATAGGGAGACCCTGTCTCAATTAAAAAAAAAAAAATTCCCTATTCCCTATGATTTATTAAGTGTTCATTATGAACTAATCTATTTACATGAATTCTCATTTAAATTCTACCTCCAATCCTGTATGATAGATATCATAAACCCTTCTTATTTTCCAGATAAATGAGAAGTTTATCTGGGGTCTAGAGAAGTTAAGTAACTTACCCAAGGTCACACAACTAGTAAGTAAGCAGGTGAGATGGGATTCGAACACAGGCAGGGTAGCCTCTTTCAGACCTCATACTTTTAATCACTGTTTCCATAACTGCTGCTGAAGTTATATCAAAATAAGAGAGAACCAATTCATTCCTTTGCAGAAAAGTAACGTGAGGGAGTTCCCAAGCCACCCTGTGTGGAGGTATTTAAAATGGACTGAAGGATGGTGGTGATCACTGCACAACAATGTGAATATACTTAAAGCCACTGAGCTGTGTGCTTAAACATTAAAATGATAAACAAATTTTGTATATTTTACCACAATTAAAAAAGGAAAAACAAGGCCAGGCATGGTGGCTCACACCTGTAATCCCAGCACTTTGGGAGTCCCAGGCAGGCAGATCACCTGAGGTCAAGAGTTCGAGATCAGTCTGGCCAACATGGTGAAACCCTGTCTCTACTAAAAGCACAAAATAAGCCCAGCGAGGTGGCACACACCTGTAACCCCAGCTACTCAGGAGACTGAGGCAGGAACCCTGGAGGTAGAGGTTGCAGTGAACCAAGATCACACCATTTCACTCTAGCCTGGGTGACAAGCAAAACTCCAGCTCAAAAAATAAAAAGAAAGGGCCGGACACGGTGGTTCATGCCTGTAATCCCAACACTTTGGGAGGCCAAGGCGGGTGGATCACAAGATCAAGAGATGGAGACCGTCCTGACCAACATGGTAAAACCCTGTCTCTACTAAAAATACAAAAATTAGCTGGGTGTGGTGGCACACACCTGTAGTCTCAGCTACTCGGGAGACTAAGGCAGGAGAATCTTGGCTTGAATCCAGAGGGTGGAGGTTACAGTGAGCTGAGATTGTGCCACTGCACTCCAGCCTGGGCAACAGAGCAAGACTCCATCTCAAAAAAAAAAAA
>PVKP010056890.1:0-10352 GCA_004027715.1 Plecturocebus donacophilus
CAGGATTGCCTCTTTTTTATTTTTTTCTTTTTCCTTTTTTTTTTTTTTGCTTTTCACTCCCTTGCAAAAAGCCTCTTTTTTAAATTCTCGAGCTCCCTACTCAAAGGACCAGAAGCCATAAAGGTCATAAAATCTGAAATTCTAAAATAATATTTATATTATTTTTATTTGTGAGTAGCCATATATCATTTGTAAATGTATATGATCTTATACACAAGGTTAAATGCACATACTCTCTGGGATGGGCTTGGCTCCGTTAAAAAAGGAAGCCCTGGCCGAAAAGGCTGCAGCTTAGGCTGCCACTCTTCATCCAGCCCAGAGTCTGATCACGTCTTCGGTCACTCAGGCCCTGAACGGTCAGTACCTTAAACGTTATCCAATCAGAAACGCTGGGCTGGGAACCGTCCAATCAGGCATGCAGCTGGAGCAGGCAAGATGGCTTCCGGGATTTGGCGGCGCCTTTGTGTCTCCCTGCAGCTGGAGGTCTAGGTCTCGCCTTCTCTGCTCTGTGTCCTCTCCTGGAGGCCCAGCCTCTGTGGCCTTGCGACCTGCATAAATTGGGAAATCCGCAGCTAAGACGCCGGGACCCCCTGGAAGCCTAGAAACGGTGAGTGCTGGGTGCGACATCCGGAGAGAGGGAGGGGCTGGTTGAAATCGAGGTGAAGGGGCTGTGGCGGGACTCAGGCCTTCCCGCAGTCAGCTCCATAGTCAGCGCCCAGAGTTCTCCGGAGTTCTGCTAGCCCAGCTCGGCCTCAGTCCCCTTCAGCCATAAGATGGTGGCTGCGCTGACAGCCGGGCCCCAGGCGTCCTGTCTCTTCCCCGGGCAGTGACTGTGCCCTGGCCTGGAGCCCTCCCTGGGCAGCTCGGCACCCGCAGGGCCGCATCTCTCCCAGATTGTGCAGGGACCACGGGAGGGTCGTCAGGGGAGAATCCTGATTCAGGGTGCGGGTTCATGAATGCCATGAGCTTTGGTCCGGGGGTTCCCAGTTCCTCTTTTCTATTACAAATTTTTGAGAGGGTCGGGCGCAGTGGCTCACGCCAGAGATGTAGCCCTTTGGGAGGCCGAGGCGGGCAGATCACCTGAGTTCAGGGCTTGGAGATCAGCCTGATCAACCTGGTGAAACCCCGTCTCTATTAAAAATACCAGATTAGCAGGGTGTGGAGGCGCATGCGTGTAACCCCAGCTACTCGGCACGCTGGAGCAGGAGAATCGCTTGAACCCGGGAGGTGGAGATTGCGGTGATGCAGGATCGCGGCATTGCACTCAGGCCTGGGCAACAAGAGTGAAACTCCGTCTCAAAAAAAAAAAAAAAAAAATTGGCATCAACGCAAAAATTAAGAAGAAATTTCATCAAAGTGTGATTCAAAAATTGTGTACCACCCAGCTGTGGTTTGTAGTTTGTGGTTTATGGGAGCAGCTTGAAGGAAAGACTTTTAAAGGTGCACAGTGAAGAAAACAAAATTAAATAATTGGTTAGGTACAGTTACATTGTTACTTGATTTGTACGATTAAGGTATACTTTTTCTGGTTATGTGATCAGAGGTTATTTGGTAGTTTACGGTTGGTTAAGCCTGAATTTTGTTTCTCTCTATCCAGTAATTTACCAAAAAAATGCATTTGAATTAGGGTTTTTAAAAAGTAGGAACTCAGGAACTAGAGAAACCTCAGTCTAATTCCCTGCTACTTAGTTATTTTCACACTGCACAGGGGACTGATTTTCCCCTGCATTTTTCAGTTTAGGTCTCAAGTCTTCCCCTCACCTCCCATTCCTCCAGTCTATGACTTGCAGTAAAATACTAAATTTTCAGTTTCTTCACACATTCTGAAATGCCAACGTCCCCTTTCTAATTCACATGATCAACTATTTGTCTTTTATTATTATTATTATTTTTTTTTGAGTTGAAGTCTCTGTTGCCAGGCTGCAGTGCAGTGCAGTGGGGTGATCTCAACTCACTGCAGCCGCCAATTCCCAGGTTCAAGCGATTCTCCTGCCTCGACCTCCCAAGTAGCTGGGACTGCAGGTGCATGCCACCACAGTCAGCTAATTTTTTTTTTTTTTGGTATTTTTAGTAGAGACGGGGTTTTGCCATGTTGGTCAGGCTGGTATCTAACTCCTGACCTCAAGTGATTCACCTGCCTTGGCCTTCCAAAGTTCCAGGATTACAGGTGTGAGCCACTGCACCCGGCCTGAGTTGTATCTTTTATAATAAACTGTAAACATAACTACAGTGTTTCACTGAGTTCTGTGAGTTACTCTATTCCATTACTGAATTTGAGGAATGTTCTGGGAGTTCCCAATTATTAAAGAGTGACTCAGAAGCTTAGATTAGCCTATGAAGTTTGTGACTGGCATCTGTAGTAAAGACGGTGTTGTGGAACTGTGCTCTGAATCAAGGTTTGTGCTGACTCTGTGGTGTCAGAATTCAAATGTTAGACAGTGCGTGTTGGAGAATTGCTTGGTGTTCGGTAAATGACACATTTTGTGCCAGAGAAAAGGTATCACAGAGGCCTTCCCTGGAATGGAACTCTGCATGCCTGGGAATGGGAGGCTGTGCTCTCCTGTACACAAGCTGTCACACTGCTCATTGTCCTGTGATTTCAGGTCTCCTCTAAAGGCAAATGAGGACTGAAAACTTAGAGGACAGAGCTCTGATAACAAAGCCCACTTTCCCACAGCTGCCTCCACAAGATTTTCAACCACTTGCGAACACACCCACTGGATATTGACATGCCCACAACCTTCCCAGGACTAGGCACCACCCTCAGAAAATTCACAGCATCATTTTTGATACTAGTGCTTCTTGCCAAAACCCTAAAAAAAAAATGATTACAAGTCTCCTGGAATATGCCCACCAGCAGACACCGAATGTGCAGCAGTAATATGCTTTCTCCACCATCCTAGGGTTCTGGACCAACTGTTCATAATCCCATCTGCCTGCATGGACACAAAAATAAATCAGAATGCAGCCCCACCTAAGCCACTGTTTGTAGTAGAAACCAGTCCTTCAGGCTACATTGCACTCTCCCCACCTGTGGAGTTTTTAGTTTTAACTTAATATTTTTGGGTCATGGGTACATCTGTAGGTTTGTTAAATAAATAAAATTGTGTCATGAAGGTTTAGTGTGCAGATTTTGTCACTGAAGTACTAAGCATGGTGCCAAACAGGTAATTTTTTCTGATTCTGTTTGTCCTCCTGCCCTCCATTCTCAACTAAGTCTCAGTTTTTGTTGTTCTTTTCTTTGTGTCCGTGTGTTCTTATTATTTAGCTTTTTCTTTTTCTTTTCTTTTTTTTTTTTTTTTTTTTAGGCAGAGTTTTGCTCTTGTTGCCCAGGCTGGAGTGCAATGGCTCAATCTCAGCTCACTGCACATTTTGCCTCCTGGGTTCAAGCGATTCTCCTGCCTCAGCCTCCTGAGTAGCTGGGATTACAGGTGCCTGCCACCATGCCTGGCTAATTTTTGGTAGAGACAGGGTTTCACCACTTTGGCCATGCTGGTCTCCAACTCCTGACCTTGTGATCCACCTGCCTTGGCCTCACAAAGTGCTGGGATTACAGATGTGAGCCCTCAGCCAGCTATTTATAAATGATAACATGAATTTGGTTTTCTGTTTTTGCATTAGTTTTTTAAGGATAATGGTCTCTAGCTCCATCCATGTTGCTGCAAAAGAAATTATCTTGATCTCTTTTTTTGGCCAAACAGTATCTCATGATATTTATTTACCATAGTATGTTTTTATTAAATTATTTTATTTTATTTTTGGAGACAGGGTTTCACTTTCTTACCCAGGGTGGAGTGCAGTGGCATGATCTCGGCTCACTGCAGCCTCAACTTCCCGAGCTCAAGCAGTCTTTTTTTCCTTTTCCTTTGAGATGGAGTCTTGTTCTGTCACCTAGGCTGGTGTGTCCTATCTTAGCCTTCCAAGTAGCTGAGATTACAGGTGCCTGCCACCACACCCAGCTAATTTTTGCTTTTTTTTTTTTTTTGAGATGCAGTATTGCACTATCACCCAGGCTCCATCTCAGCTGCTGCAAACTCTACCTCCTGTGTTCAAGTGATTCTCCTGGCTCCCGAGTAGCTGGGATTACAGGGGCCCACCACGACACCCAGCTAACTCTTTTGTATTTTTAATAGAGATGGAGTTTCACTATGTTGGACAGGCTGATCTCAAATGCCAAACCTTGTGATCTGCCTGCCTTGGCCTCCCAGGCATGAGCCACCACACTTGGCCTAATTTTTGCATTTTTAGTAGAGATGGGGTCTCTTCATGTTGGCCAGGTTGGTCTTGAACTCCTGACCTCAGGCTGTTCACCTGCCTCGTCCTCCCAAAGTGCTGGTGGCATGCATCTGGCCAGCATCTGTTGTTTCTTTTTTTACTTTGTATAATAGTCATTTTGACTGGTGTGTAGATGGTATCTCATTGTGATTTTCCTTTGCATTTCTCTAATTAATATTCAGCATTTTAAATTTTTATTTTATTATTTATTTATTTTTTGAGACCTAGTCTCTCTCTCTGTTGTCCAGGATGGAGTGCCATAGCATGATCTCTGCTCTTTGCAACCTCTGCCTCCTGAGTTCAAGTGATTCTCCTTCGTCAGCCTCCAGAGTAGTTGGGACTACAGGTGAATGTCACCACACCTGGCTGATCTTTCTCTGTTTTAGTAGAGAAAGGGTTTCACCGTGTTGCCCAGGCTGGTCTCGAACTCCTGAACTGAGGCAGTCTGCCTGCCTCAGCCTCCCAAAGGGCTGGGATTACAGGCGTGAACCACCACACCCAGCCTAGTAATGAGCATTTTTAAATATGCTTTTTAGCTACATGTATGTCTTTTGAAAAGCACACAAAAAACTGCTCATGTTTTTTGCCTACTTTTCTTTTTTTTTTTTTTTTTTTTGATATGGAGTTTTGCTCTTGTTTCTCAGGCCAGAATGCAGTGTTGTGATCTTGGCTCACTTCAACTCCTCCTCCTGGGTTGAAGCTATTCTCATTCCTCAGCCTCCCAAGTAGCTGGAATTTTAGAGACATAAGCGCTACCATGCCTGGCTGATTTTGTATTTTCAGCAGACAAGGTTTACTGTGGTGGCTAGGTTGGTTTCAAACTTCCGACCTCAGGTGATCCACCTGCCTCAGCGTCCCAAAGTGCTGGGATTACAGGTGCGAACCATGCCCAGCCACCTACTTTTTAATGAGATGGTTTTTTTCTTGTAAACTTACTTAAGGTCATTATGGATTCTGGATATTAGACTTTTGTCAAAAGGATAGTTTGCAAATACATATATTTTTTTTAATTCTGTAGGTTGTTTTATTCTGTTAATAGTTTTCTTTTCTGAGAAGAAACTTTTTAGTTCAATTAAGTCCCATTTGTCAGTTAGTTGCAATTGCTTTTGGTATCATCATTATAAAATATGCCGGTTCCCATGTCTAGAATGATATTTCCTAGGTTATCTCCCAGTTTTTTATAATTCTAAGTTTTACATTTAAGAATTTAATTCATCATGTTAATTTTTGTATAGGTTGTAAGGAGGGTCTCACTCTGCCCAAGCTGGAGTGCAGTGTTACAATCTTGGCTCACTGCAACCTCCACCTCCCGGGTTCAAGTGATTCTCCTGCCTCAGACTCCTGAGTAGCTGGGACTACAGGCATGCACCACCATGCCCAGCTAATTTCTGACTTCTTTAAGAAATGTTTTATAATTCTTGTCCTAGAGATCTTTCATCTCCCTAGTTAGCTGTATTTCTAGATATTTTATTCTTTTTTGTGGTAATTATAAATGGGATTGTATTTTTAATTGGGCCTTTGGCTTGGCTGTTGTTGATGTAAAGAGGTGCTACTAATTTTTGTGTGTTTATTTTGTATTCTGAAACTTTGTTGAAGTTGTGAGCTTACAAAACTTTTCTGTGGCCGGGTGTGGTGGCTCACACCTGTAATCCAAGCACTTTGGAGGCCAAGGTGGGCGGATCACCTGAGGTCGGGAGTTCAAGACCAGCCTGACCAATATGGTGAAACCATGTCTTTATTTAAAAAAAAAAAAAAAAAGAAAAAGAAAAAAAGCTTTTCTGTGTTTTTTTTTGTTGAAATTGTCAGCTTACAAAACTTTTCTGCTGAGGATATAGTATGAATTCCTCTCTTTCTGTTTGGGTGCCTTTTATTGTTTTATCTTGCCTGATTGCTCTTGCCAGGACTTCAGATTCTATGTTGAATAGGAGTGGTGAAAGAAGGCATTCTTGTCTTATGTCAGTTAAAAAAAACTGCTTCCAAGTTGTGCCTATTTTGTATGTTGGCTATAAATGTGTCACACATCACTTGTTATTTTGGAGTATGTATCTTCAACGCCTACCTTGTTGAAGCTTATAACATAAAGGATGTTAAATTTTATTGAAAACTTTTTTTCTGCATCTATTGGGATAATTTTGTGGTTTTTGTCTTTAGTTCTGTTTATGTGATGAATGATAATTATTGATTTGTATATTTTGAACCAACCTTGCATCCCAGGGATAAATCCCACTTGATCATAATTTATTAACTTTCTGATATACTGCTGGATTTGGCTTTTCAGTATTTTGTTGAAGATTTTTTTGTTAAAATTTATTAAATATTAAAAATACTGGCCTGAAGTTTTTTCGTTTGTTTTTTCTCTGCCAGGTTTTTTTAAATAAAAATGATGCTGTTCTTATATAATAACTTGGGGAGAAGTCCTTTCTCAATTATTTGGAATAGTTTTAGTAAAAATAATACCAGCTCTTCTTTGTACATCTGGTAGAATTCAGCTGTAAGTCCATCTGGTCCTGGGCATTTTTTGGTTGGTAAGCTACTTATTACTAATTCGATTTTTAACCTTTTTATTGGTTTATTCAGGGGTTCAATTTCTTTTTTGTTCAGTCTAGGGAGGAGGTATTTTTCCAGGAATGTATTCATTTCTTCTAGATTTTTTTAGTTAGGGTACATAGAGGTGCTCATTGTACACTTTAATTGTATTTTTGTCAGGTCAGTGGTAATACCCATTTGTCATTACTAATTTTTTTAATCTTCTCTTTTTTTCTTTATTAATCTAGCTAGTGGTTTATTTATCTTATCAATTTTTTCAAAACATTTACTTTTAACTTTTTAATCTTTTGTAGTTTTTTTTTATTTAATTTTTTAAATTTTTATTTATTTATTTTTTGAGACAAAGTCTCCCTCTGCCCAGGCTGGAGTACAGTAGTACAATCTCTGCTTGCTGCAAGCTCTGCCTCCTGAGTTCAAGCAATTCTTCTGCCTCAGCCTCCAGATTAGCTGGGACTATAGGCACATGCTGCCATGCCTGGCTGTTGTTGTTTTATTTTAGTAGAGACATGGTTTCACCGTGTTGCCCGGGCTGGTCTTAAACTCCTGAGTTCAGGCAATCTGCTCGCCTCGGCTGCCCAAAGTGCTAGGATTACAGGCTTAAGCCACTGTGCCTGGCCAATCTTCTGCAGTATTTTATGTCTAAATCTTCAGTTCAGATGTGATTTTAGTTATTTCTTGTTTTCTGCTAGCTTAGGGTTTGATTTGCTCTCAATTCTCTCTTTCTTTTGTTTAGGATATCAGGTTATTAAACTGAGATATTTCTAGCTTTTCGATTGAGCATTTAATGCTATAAATTTCTCTCTTTTTTAATTTTTAAAAAAATTTCCTGGCAACTTTTATTTAATATAAATTTCTTTCTTAATACTTTCTTAGCTGTGTTGCAGTGATTCTGGTATGCTGTGTCTTTGTTCTGATTTATTTTAAATAACTTGACTTCTTTTTTTTTTTAAGACGGGGTTTCATCATGTTGGTCAGGCTGGTCTTGAACTCCCAACCTCAGATGATCCGCCCACCTTGGCCTCTAAAGTGCTTGGATTACAGGTGTGAGCCACCACGCCCACCCTCAATAATTTGATTTCTGCCTTAATTTTATTATTTACCCAAAGGCATTCAAGTTCAAGTTGTTTAATTTCCATGTAATTGCCTGGTTTCAGGTGGTTCTCTTTGTATTGAATTATATTTTTATCAAGCTGTGGTGTGATGGTGTTGCTGATATAATTTTGAAATTTTTGAATTTGGGGAGGATTGTTTCATTTCTGATTTTCTGGTCAGTTTTAGAGACTGTGCTCTGTGGTGGTGGAAACATCGCATATTATGTTGTTTTTAGATGAAGAATTCTGTAGATGTTTGTTTATTTTTTTTATTTTTGAAGTCTCACTCTGTTGCCCAGGCTGGAGCGCAGTGGTGTGATCTTGGCTCACTGCAATCTCTGCTTCCCGGGTTCGAGGGATTCTCCTGTCTCATCCTCCCGAGTAGCTGGGATTACACGCGTGTGCCACCACACCCAGCCAATTTTTTTCTTTTTTTAAAAAAAGAGATGGGGTTTCACCTGTTGGTCAGGCTGGTCTTGAACTCCTGACCTCAGGTGATCCACCCACCTAGGTCTCCCAAAGTGCTGGGATTACAGGCGTCAGCCACCATGCCTGGCCGACTTCAGATGTTTATTATCACTATTTGGTCAAGTGTTGAGTTTAGGTCCTAATGTCTTTGTTAATTTTCTGCCTCAGTAGTTTATTAGTGTCTGTGGGGTGTTGTAGTCTCTGCTATTATTACGTAAGAATCCAGCTGTCTTCATAGCTCTCACAGAAGTTGCTTTATTTATGTGAACCCTTCTAATTTTTTTATCACACGTCTTTCTCTTCTGCTTTTTTCCCCATTAAGCATTCTTTCAAGTGAATAAATACAGTGTGCCCAAGGCCAACCCTTAGTTGCCTGAATCCAGTGTCTACTAAAATTCAGATGTTTAAGAGTTCAGCATGTCCAGAGACCTGGCTGTTGTGAGAGAAAATATGTTAGAAATAAAAGGCTCTCTTTTCTTTTTTCTCTTTCTTTTTTGAGACAAAATCTCGCTGTTTCACAGGCTGGAGTGCAGTGGCATGATCTTTGCTCACTGTAGCCTCCGCCTCTCAGGTTCAAGCAATCTTATGTCTCAGCTTCCCAAGTAGCTGGGATTACAGGCGTGTGCCACCATGCCCAGCTAATAATTTTTCTATTTTCACTAGAGACAGGGCTTCACCATATTAAACAGGCTGGTCTTGAACTTCTGACCTTAAGTGATCCACCTGCCTCGGTGGGATTACAGGTGTGAATCACTGCATCCAACCAAAGAGCTCTATTTTCTTTTTCTTTTTCTTTTTCTTTTTTGTGAGGCTCCCATGGGGCATATTTTTCTTTTTCTTTTTGTTAGGAGTATATCTTTTCATCTCCCTCTCTCTTTTTTTGAGACATAGTCTTCTCTATCACCAAGGCTGGAGTGCAGTGGCATGATCTTGGCTCACTACAACCTCTGCCTCCCAGGTTTAAGTGATTCTCCTGCCTCAGCCTCCCGAGTAGCTGGACTACAGGCATGCGCCACCACGACCAGCTAATTTTTTGTATTTTTAGTAGAGATGGGGTTTCACAATGTTAGTCAGGATACTCTCGATCTCCTCACCTTGTGACCCGCCCACCTCGGCCTCCCAAAGTGCTGGGATTATAGGCGTGAGCCACCGCACCTGGCCTTAAGGGCTCTATTTTCATAACTGAAAATAAGAAAGAATATTTTGCTAATCTCTCTCTTCTTAAAGCATTTAGATTATATGTAGATATTTTTCTCTGCTTTTTAAATATGTGTATATCATATTAGCAGCTAAATAAACCTTTTAGCATTTTTTGTGACTCAAGATTGTTTTTCGTTTTTTTTTTTTTTGAGATGGAGTTTTGCTCTTGTCACCCAGGCTGGGGTGCAGTGTCTCAATTTCAGCTCACTGCAACCTCCACCTCCAAGGTTCAAGCAATTCTCCTGCCTCAGCCTTCCAAGTAGCTGGGATTACAGGTGCCCACCACCAAGCCCAGCTAATTTTTGTATTTTTAGTAGAGACAGAATTTCACCACATTGACCAGGCTGCTCCCAAACTTCTGACTTCAGGTGATACATTGCCTTGGCCTTTCAAAATGATAGAATTACAGGCATGAGCCAGTGTACCTGGCCTGACTCAGGATTTTTTTACTAGGACCTCAGATTTATTCCTTGTTTTTATTTTGTCAAAGGTTTATATTTTTATTATTAGTCTTTTAAAGTAGACACAGATTTGTTTAGACTAAAGCTCATTTTAAGAGCACACAGAAGCTTTGCACAAAGATAGAGTTAAACCTAGTGATACAGAATAATAAAGATTAAGAGATAAGTTTCTTTAACAGAAAACTGATAATCCAAGGTAATTGTATTTGTAGGCCGAAGTACTTAACACTGCAAAAGCAAATAAATACCGTTCAGTATATAAACTGAACAGTGAAGTCTATAGTTGTACTTTGCTTTCTATTACATCACA